>JAUMHP010000046.1:9084916-9098127 GCA_032361065.1 Enteromius trimaculatus
TAAACTACGATTGGTGGAGATGAAGAAATTGCTATGGCCTCTGTTTAAGACATACAGATCTCTTTTCACTTCTAGACATACTTTTACACACATACTCACACAGTATTATCAGTCTTCATCTTCAGGGATATGTAAAGAAATTAACCTATTTTTTGTCAGTCTAATGCATCCATGCTAAAACATATATTGACCCCAAACCTTCAGTATAGTAAAACCATCATTTGTGTTTGAATGTGTGCATGAAAATGGGGAACTCCACCCAGAGCCATGGTTATCTGGTTTCACATCAGGCCTGAAACACACACACACCCCTGTAAATCCTCAGCCACATATCAAGTGCAACAAGCTCAGCTCAGACCTCATAGTCAATATTTCCTTGATTTCCAACATCAGCCACTTATTAATTATTAATCCGTCAACATATTCTCATAGATCGCATACCTGTAAACTTTCAAGTGTGACAACCACATGCATTTAAAAAGGAATAAAAAACAGTAGTCTAAATACATTTAATATAAAGGCACAAATGCTAAAGCTTAATCATTAAAAAAAAATTAAAATGTAATTATATTTAATTACTCCTTTAATACATCTAATACAGCACATGCCTACATTAATAATATTATATAATTCCATACAAATAGTCAACATAGTGCAAATAGTGTTACTACCGTAAAGATGGCTATTTGTTGATTGAAAAGCATTTTGACTTTATCATTGTTAACAGTGTTATTAATTTGTTTAAATTAACAAATTTAAATCACAGAGTCATTTTTCCCCCACTGAATTCAACGTCTACACTAGATTCAACACTAGATTATTATTACTATTAATTATTGTTATAATTATTACAGTCAAACTGCAATGCATGGAAAATTCTGGCACCTAACTCTTCAAGCCTAATGAATGTTACAGCTAGACATAAAACAGTATCAAAACATTATTTTTGCATAGGAAACAAGCAAACCTAATATATAACACACTGTACAGAGGTTAGACAAGTTAACAGATGGTGCTCTACATAAAAGTAAGGGAAGTGACTCAGTTCTGTGTTACTTTAAAAGCAGAAGTCATATCATGACATCAGTACAGCTCACTTTTTTATGATGTCATGGCATGTCAGGAATGGGCTGGGAATGTCTCTTACTCTGACTTTTGCCACATTTAATTTCCCAGATTCCCTGGTCCTTGTTAACGGTTTCATTGGGCTGCCATGTGTCTTCTCTCTGACTTCCTGTTTCATAAAACCTTCTAATCAGCCACCCCATAGAAAATGCCAAGATATTCTCTCATTCATGCCCATGTCATTCCTCTCGCCCTCTTCCCACTGCTCTGGGCGGAGTGGAGGAGAAGGCATGTGAAGAAATTCCTTGTTCTGTCCAGACCGCTTCTTTTCCCTCTCCCAAATAAGGACGCACATTGCAATACAGGAAAATGAGAAAGGAAGGGAGGGGCAGAAAATGGTGGAGGAAAAGTGATTCTGAAAAAAAGTCTTTACCTTTTATGGATGTGGTTACCTCCTCTTTTGCCTTTCTTGCTCTGTCCTTTACTCCCTCTTTCTCATGCTTGGTCTCATTCTTGGTGAAGTCATTTCTGTGAGGGTGGCACTCCCTGAGCTTGGACCCTGAACTCTGTCATAAAGGGGAAGAGACATTCACATAGACACACAGAGCTGTGTGCATCACAGAACAGGCATTTTCATACCAAGACTACTGAGCAGGACGTCTACACATAAACTGGTGAGTACTGCATACATATAAAACTATGTATTGCCAAGTTAAATGTTATTTGTACATAAGTACATCGCACCAAGCCTGAGAGAGACAGCAAGCAAATAAGAAAGAATGAGAGACTGAGGAAAAGTTTGAGCATTTAGACATTTCATTTGGTGGAACAAACAGACAACAGCAGGGAGTGACATCTGTGCGAAGAAGACATTTCATAATCTGAGTTCATTCTTCAGAACGCCGTTGAAGGTCTCTGCCTGTTTTTACGTGTCCTGTCTATAAAGTGTTTTTATTGGCAGTAGCTGATGATGTTGCAAGTTTGTTCTTCTCCATGTCATTTCTCTTCTGTCTTACACACACACACATTTTGAAACGGCATACTCTAAAAACTGAACAATAACTAGCTGCATGACGCACATTTTTTTCCCCTACAAATGAGTTGAGTTATACTCTCCTTATACTCTCTTTCTCTCTCTCTCTCTCTGTCTGTATCTCTCTCTCTCTCTCTCTTTGTGAGAGTATCAGATCTCTGTAAAAATGCTTTTGGTTCCTAACTGAAAGCAGCTCCTCTAAAAGCCCCTGGTTTCCTGTGTTTGATGACTGAGTGTTAGTGGTTAAAGCTCAGTTGACACTATGATTTTTGAGTTTGACAAATCATAACAAATTTAAATATGACACATAGTCATTTTTAAATATTTGTCTCTCCATTCACCAAATTTAAAGTGTTTGCTTAAAAACCACATCTCACTCTTATAAGATATTACTAGCTGAAGAGTCTAGCATGATATTGAGTGGATAAACTGAACATTGTTACGTAATTTGAGATACAAGGACATTTTGTAACTCAGTATGAGTGCATCAGAGACTCCAGGTGTGCTCATATGCTTGTGTGTATCCCTATGGACCAAAAGGTGAAGATTTACTAGGAACTGCCAAGTTACGCTCACCAGGACACACACACCCCACACCTCACCTCCTCTACAAACATGGGCAGGGCAGGATGCAACTTGTCTTTTTGAATATATCACACATAGCGGAAATGTGTGAGTTTACTGATTTAAAAGAACAAGGATAGATGAGCATTGAAAGTATATGCAGTTATAATAGCTGTGGAATCTGAACAAACTAAATTGGACACATGAGGAGACAGCAAGTGAATAGGAAGATAGTGTATAAGTGTTTGGAGTCACACACAGGCTGCAGTTTTCTTTAGATGACTTTGGGGTTGGACTTTGACAAATTTATCTTTGAGTTGTACCCTGTCTTTCAGATTCTATCTAGTTTGCCTATACTGTTGTGTTTGCATTTTTAGTTCTCTGTGCGGTGCCTGAAGCAGTAATGAATTCAAATGAAGGCCTGATAAATCCAATATGGCCTAACAGCAGTTTGAAGGGTGACAAGAAGGGTATTGACACAAAAACAGGTTGCAGAATGTCTAAAACTCAGTGGTCATCAGTTTGTGATTATGATCTGAGATGTCTATGTGTATTTGCCGGTTCAGAGGTTGTGTTGTGCTGACAATACGGCTGATTAAGGCTGTTCAATTAAAGACTACAGTACACAATGCAGTTTATTACCAGAATGCATCCAATATTTGCACTGACAATTTGCATTACTGTCGAGAAAAGGATTTGCATGGCAGTCATCATATTTATATATTCCTAGCTAAATCCTCCTACTACACAGATTCAGGCTCTTTAAGAGTAAAACCAAACCTGCCTGAACAGATCATGCAAAATTACATGGTAGCTTAAATACATAAAAAGCACATCTGGCACATTGTAACCAGTCCAGTAACAAATAACAGAACTGGAAAACTAAAACCAAGCTCAAACACACAAGAGGCAAATTAAGTTAAGTATAAATGGAGCTAAAATAAATTTTAGTTCATGATTTGCAACAAACATTAAAATATTGCATAATATAAGCAATAACACTAGACGTCCTTGAGAAATTTAATGCCAATATTTAAAATATTTCAGCGAGCATGTTACCTTTGTCAGCACAACAATTCTATAGCTAGAATGTAATTAATCTATTTAGACATTTTAAAAAAATACAAATATTATTGAAAACTAACTCAATGGGGAAAGTAAAATATTATGGCAATAATAATTATTCCAATTTTTACAAGATGTAGTATAAGTTTCAGGTGTCCCCTTCAAAATGTGTCTGTGAAGTTTCAGCTCAAATTATCTCACAGATCATTTATTATTATTATTATTATATAATTTTGAAAATGCATATTTTGAATAGAGGCAGAAACACGCTGTTTTTGTTCATGTTTCTTAAAATGCAAACGAGCTGCTATTCCCTGCATCTTTTTCAGAATAGGACTGTGCCTTTACAGCTTGTTACTCAGGTACTAAAAACCTTTATTATCATGGCTATAACACCAAAATTATGCGTTATAAAGCCATCAATTTAAACACAGAAAGTGACAGTGTGTAAGTACTAAACTGAGTTGGCTTGGCTATGTTTCTTACGTAAATACTGCTTTTAAATGCTCTTGACTTGAGTGACAAAAATGTCAGATTGGAGGGGATCTCTGCCAATACTGCAGTGTCCCTCAACAGTCATGGGGAGGACTTGTAAAATGTGAATTTGCATTTTACAAATACTTCAAACGATTTGTTCTGAGACACTTTTTATGATTTATGGGGCATTAAAAACACGTAAAAGTGAATTGTGCCCTTTAAAATGACTTTTTTTGTGTATGTGTTTTCTCAGGCAAAATGGCAAATAAAGGTCCAGCCTACGGTCTGAGTCGTGAGGTGCAGAGTAAGATTGACAAGAAGTACGATCCAGAGCTGGAGGATCGGCTGGTGCAGTGGATCATCGCTCAGTGTGGGGATTCTGCAGGAAAACCTCAACCTGGAAAGCAAGGCTTCCAGCAGTGGCTTAAGGACGGATGTGTAAGTCTCCACTTCCATCTTTTAAAACAACATCACAGTCCTTTTACCTTTTCATTCATCTCTTTTTCTATTCTCTCTTTGCAGATTTTATGTGAGTTGATTAACAGTCTCTCCAAGGATTCAAAGCCTGTGAAAAAGATCCAAAGTTCTGCAATGGCTTTCAAACAGATGGAGCAGATCTCCCAGTTCCTCGGTGCTGCTGAACGCTATGGAGTCACCAAGTCTGACATGTTTCAAACGGTTGACCTGTGGGAGGGTGAGTGCTTGTTTCCTCCCCATGTGACCTTAGTGCATTTACACACCTCATGGAAAATTATTAACTATCTTGCCTTGATTCAATGCTATTAAAAACAGAACTGGCATTAAAAGTATTATTTTAGTAGTTTTATATACTATTACATAAATTATAAAATACTATACAGGCACCATTTCTTGATCTCCATGTGATCTATGTGTGTGTGTGTAGGTAAGGACCTAGCAGCTGTGCAGATGACACTGATGTCTTTAGGAAGTCTTGCTGTTACTAAGGATGATGGCTGTTATCGCGGAGACCCCAGTTGGTTTCACAAGTGAGTGTTGTTGCAGTTTCTTCTTCCTGTTCGCAAAATGAACCCGGCTGCCATAGCAACCAAAAAACAAAAATAAGCCTCTGTAAAGGCTGATTTGCTTATTGTCATAGCAACATGATTACAAACACTTTTTGCCCAGACATTTTAATGTGTCCAGCTTGGAATAAGCAAACACAGATAAGTGTGTCTCATAGAAATATGCTGTTATTATTATTACAAAAGCAGAGAGAGAGCGTTATAAACCAAAACACAGTTCTTTTGGTACCAAAAAAAAAAAAAAACTTGAAAAAAGTACACTACTGTTAAAAAGTCACTTCTCACCAAGGCTATTTTAATTTGATAACAGTAAAAAAAAACATGTAAAAACAGTAATATTGTAATATATTCAGAACTTCTTCAGAAATCATTCTAATTTGCTGCTGAAGACACATTTCTTACTATCATTCATGTGGGAAACAGAAACTTGATAGGAAGTTGTGATACATTTTTATTTGAAATGGAACATTATTTGTAACATTATTGATGTCTGTACATTTGAACCATTGAATGCATTTTGTAGAATAAATGTTAAAAAATAAACAAAAACCAATTACTCTCCCTACACATTTCATCTCACACACATTTATTCTCATGTCAACCTCAGGAAATCCCAGGAGAACAGGAGGGAGTTCAGTGACGAGCAGCTGAAAGAAGGTCAAAGTGTAATCGGCCTACAAATGGGCACTAACAAAGGGGCATCGCAGGCGGGCATGACTGGTTACGGTCGACCTCGGCAGATCTTCAACAACCAATAAAGGCCTTACGATCTGTGATCAGTCCTTCTTGGCCCATCAGCAGGGCGGACCAGATGTAGAGTCTCACTTAAACCATTAGCAATCCCCAGCTGGACAATAACAATGAACAGAACACACACTGCTTAAACCAAAGTTTACACATTCATTGTGCCATTTCAACATAAATCCTCTCTAGGCCTTTGCTTCAGAAACCAACTATTCCCTACACATGAGCTGGAATCCTATACATTCCATTACAATTCCATTAGTCTGCCATATTCTATTAGGGTGCAGATGGACATACATTCCATTATTCTATTACATACATTCCAGAGAAAAGCACTCTGCTGCACATGGGAACAAATTGCCTATAAGGTGAATTTGGCCTTGCACGGTCAGGTGTTGTCTTGTGTTTCTGTGGATTTGATTTGTATGCTTCATGTCCTGATCTAAAATCAGTATGAATCTAGAACTTTACATCAGTATGTTTATACATTGTACATGAGTGACTAATAATTGATTTTTGCTAATAAAATACAGTTAAATTTTGAAAACTCAGTCGTGCTTCTGCCTTTTGCTTGGTTTCTCTGCCAACGAGAGTTATGTAACAACGCAGGCAGTTACAGATGCCAGATAACAGCTTTACTCTCACCCTACTGACCCCAACAAATTTCTCGCGTTATCTCTCTATCCAGAGATATGCTTTCTGCTTTTTATGACAAAGACTGGGTTTTAGTTGTGAAAGAAAACAGAATTGAGAAGAAGAAAAAGAGGGAGTGGGAGAGGGGCAGATCTTGTATGTGAGCAATGTCATGGAATGCCACAGCAATTGCAAAATGCTTTAAAACAAGGGGAAAATTGGAGGCAGCGCTTGAGGGTGGGGTTTAGCTTTTTCCTACCATCATTAGTTTTCTCTCACTCAGTCCAGAAACCAGTACCATAGCAACAATCTATGTGCAAAATAAATGAAGGCATGGACAGGCTGTAATTTTATCTCAAAGTTAAGATACACCAGCTTTAAAAATACTCTAATTCTTCATTAGACTTTTCTAAACACTTTAAAACAATCTATTAATAAGAATAAGAAATTTTAACAAATATTACTTTCTGTGAATTTAAGTTGTTGTTGTTGTTGTTTTTTTAAGAAATTATTATAAAGGCACAATTTAAATTTTACCTCCATACCTTCAGGCCAAGGCTGTTTTTTATCATTATCAACAAATGCTTAGTTAAGCATGTACAAGACATTTGACATGGTATATTTGCACACTGAACACCATTTTGCTCATCGGCATGCCTCCTAAAACAAAGCCAGACGCACTGATAAAGCACAACGATCTCTAAATTAAAGTTGTAAAAAAAAATTTATACATTGCAATACAGTAGAAAAATCTTTCATTGCTTCCAATAAAATGTACCTTTAAACTATTATCCATATTAACAATAGAGTAGATCTGAATAAGTACATCGTCACATTATGAACCTGAGTGTTCAGACGCAGTGGATTGTATTGGGCTTCAATCATTAGGTTGATGCAGGAAAGGTGTTTGCAAGCAAAAAAAAATGGAATGTTGTTCTATTGCAAAAATAACAAAACAAGAAAAACATTTGCAAACACTATAACCCCAACGTCTATTACTGTCACCCCTTCGTCCTCCCCTTCCTTCCTTTTCTACATCCTGGCTTCACACTTCCTGGTCTGTCCACTGCATGATTTAACATATGTCTCTAGAGGCTGAACAAATAACCAGAATTACATAAGAGAAATTCCAATGGCACTCATGTAAAAACAACAACAACAACTGCCAGAACAAGCCACAATCTAGAAACAAACATGAATAACCGGAAAATGCACTGCTTATTATTTTTGTGGTTTTAATCAACCACGACAAAAGCATTTCTCAAGAAACTAAATATCTTATGAGCTATGACCACTGTGAAAATGACAGATTCGTCAAGATTCATGAGGTTAGGGTGTGAAGCCATGAACGTGGACATAGTATCTGTCCTGTGCTGCCCCCTGCTGTTCAGCAACATTCCCAATGGAGCCTTTTCACAAGACTGTGATGACATAGTAAGTCAAATTAAAAAAAAAAATGTATGCACATTTATAACACCATTATTTGTATTATATTACATTTGCATCAAATTACAAAAAGATGCCAATGCGAGGGTATATCTAATGCAGCGTCTTTGAGAGGGACGGAAAATTTCACATTGTTCTCTCTTTTGACTCCTGTTATCAGTCTCTCTCTATTTTTTTGTTTTTATTGGAAATACTATAGTTGAGTTTTTCTTTTGCTATTTGAGCAAATGGGAATGCAAAAAATATATTTGTTTCACTGTCATTCAAGTTTACCCAACTATGATGACTTCTGCTGCGGAGAAACCCGGAAATGTGACAAGGGTCCATACCTAAACCAGCCACAGACATTTGATTAATGAAATTTAAAAGCTATTACAATTGGAGATACAGAATCAATTATCAGTCAGCTAGCTGATGACACAGCATTATTCCTAAAGGAGTCATCTCAAGTATCAATATTTTTACATTTTAACCCTGTCATTGCAAAAACAAAGAAAAAAATGAATGGATGGCTACAAAGAGATATATCCATTAAAGGAAGAATTTTGCTCACCAAAGCTGAAGTCTTATCACGTCTCTCATATGCAGCTCAGTCTCTATATGTTGATAAACCAACAAACTGATTGATAGAACTTTAACAGACTTTGTCTGGAAATTTCTGAGTTTTACTGATTTCCATTCTTTGGCTTTATGCCTTTAAAATAAATTGGCTTAATAAGTATTTGAAAAATCAACACTGAATTTGGTATGTTTTCCCACAACAAGCATTTTCATTTATTGGAGGTATTCACTTTTTCACAAATATTCACAAATGTAAGTTACCAACAACAAACCTTTCTTTTGAAAGAATTAAAAAATTATTTAAATACCATCTCCTTATCAGAAAATAAGAAAGCAAGAAGAACTATTTCATTTTGTAATGAGTTTAATTTGTACACTGTAACCAAAAGTTAAGTGTCTCAACCCTCAAGTTTTATGTTCTTGTCCTTATTTATTTATTTATATTTTCTCTATTGTTATTACTGCTTTCAGTTGACATATTGTATGTAACTGTTACTATGGGTTTTATGTACAATTATATTGTCAATTTTTTTTTTTTTTTTCTGCATTAATAAAAAAAAAAAAGAAATTTGATTAAAAAGAGCTCTCTGCATTGTGTGCATAAACACTCACCGATGGAGGGTGCTGTAGCCCTTGGCTGAACATCAATACATAAACATTTCATTGTATTAAATCATGACTGAACAGCTTACACAACTTGGCTTGTGACATTTGTATACGACTGTACATTGTTTACCTTAATATTATAATCGCGATTATTAACGGTAATTAATATTATTTACATGAAAACACTTAATGTGTGAATCTGCACATTCTTTGTGTACAGCAGTAAATCAACGAGTGTATTGAAATTTTAAATAAATTATGCACAGTGCTAACACAGAATACACAATAGACGGTCAAAAGTATGTAACTCCCCTTTTAAAGAGTGTTTGTTCAGTAATTCTAATGAAAGCTTATGTTAATGCATTGTTGCAACCGTTTGGAAAGACCCTTTTCTAATCCAGCATGACACACTGTCTCTATGCACACAACGAGCTCCAATATATTGCATTACATTTACTGTTATATATCACGCCCACGCATATTTCATAAGCGTTATTTGTTTGACATTAACAAAAGCGCTGGTTTCCTGTCAGACGTCACAATAATCTTCAAAACACGTGGTGGCGAGATGGAGCTTTATGAAGTTATGAGTTATGAGTTATGTGTTGAAAAGTGGTTCATGTATAGAGGCATTTACTGTTTGTACACAATGATGACGTGGCAACGTATGCGCACGGATATTGGCAACGGAAGTATGGCGTGAATCAGCAGCGTTGTCAAGCTACGCCAGCGGATTAAGCAACAAAAAGTTGACTTTATCATAAATATATTGTTATAACATAAAGGAATTTACCAACTTTTCAATAGCCAAGATTAAGCTGACATTAATTTCTACACTATCCAAATAACCGTCAAACTTGTGTTTTCGTGTTATCCATCTGGCATTTCTGGGCGTAGATTACCAGAATAACTCTAGATTTAAATTCAAAGATGTTTGTGCCTGATGTTTACTCGGACCCAGAATACGGCGAGTTGAACATCAGTGTATGTTTCATTCATTCATTCATACTCGCTCTCTCGCGCAGTTATTACAGAGAAACTGGAGCGTTAGGAACATGAAGACATTAAACACACGTTTGCGACAATATATGGTTTGTGTTTTTTAAGTCATCTCCACATAATAAATAAAGTACATGTACAATGGAGTGCTAATTGACATAACATGTATTACAGTATGCCTCATGTTATATATTTTTTTTGTAGTTTGTTATATAATCCAATCATTATTATTGATTATTGTCCAGCAGTAAAATAAAATTTCTCCTTTCTAAGTTAATTAAAATTTAGAAATAAGATAAAAGTTTACCAGTAAAGTTTTTGAACAGTAAGATCGTTCATCAAGCTTACAGTTATTTGAAACATTTTACTATTTAAACAGCTGTTTTTTGTTTGAATACATTTTAAAATGTCATTGTGATTTCAAAGATGCATTTTGCATCATTCACACAATCCTACAGAAATGATTCTGATGTTTGATGCTGAAAAATTTCATTTTTATGATGTTGAAAACAGCTAAATATATTTTTTTCAGAAAATCTTTGAGGAAGTTCAGAAGAACAACATTTGAATGTAATATAAACCTTTTGTAACATTATAAATCTCTTGATCATCATGTTGATCAATTTAAATCAATGTAAGATCAATTTTTAATGTAAGTGCTAATGTTGCCTTGTTGCATGTCCTGATTTGCTGAGTTCAACATGTTTCTAGGCTAGGTCAATATATTTTGACGACCATTGACGTCGTAGTACTTTTTTTTCCTACTGTGGAAGTCAATGATCACCAAAACAGCCTGGTTACAACTTTTTCAAAATATGTTCCTTTGTGCTCAGCAGAAAGAAATCCATACAGGTTTGGAACTACTCGATGGTGAGTAGGTGAGGTGAGGTAGGGTGAGGGTTTTTCATTTTTGGGTGAACTATTCATTTACAGAGACAGCTTCTGAATTCTCTTGGGTCACTTGGAGAATGACTCCTTTGGGTTACTGGAAGAGGAGATACAACTAAACAGTTTGTAGAATTGTTACAATTTAGTGTTTGATAGTGATAGTTGATAGTTATAGACTTTCATTTATTGAGATTGATTGTGCAACTCTTGCCGTAGACAGTGGCCTCACCGAGGCAAGCTGTGTGCCTTACTGCTTTTGGGACATGGTGTTCTGGAAGTCCTTCCAGGATAGGTGCATGTATCAACTTCAGAAATCTAGTCTGCATTAATTTTTTATTGTTGAGCTCATGAATCAAATCATACATGGTGAGTGTTATGTGGTATTCACATTGTATTGGTCACCTGTTACTCATCGTGAGTCACAATTTTACTGATGTTTTGTCTTCTACTTTCTCATGAATGGCCCCCCGTATGTTACTGTCATACTTGCTGGTGATCAAAGTTGATGTGCAGCTTTCCTTGGAAATGTCTTGGTTAATTTTTCTTTATTCCAGTGAATACTACAGCTCTAAGAGATTATCAAGGTTGATATTGTGAGATTGTTTAATAGGAGATAACAGTTTTAATGATCTTTAGTGTAAGTCAACTTAGCGTTTCAAAACAGAGGAGGTTTGCATTACTACTTCACTGGAAATGTTTACTGCCGTCAGTCAATTTAAATTCCATACTTAAGCAAATTTTGTTAAATAAATAAAAAACTTTAGTTTACTTAAGTTCCAGACTTCCAGGCTTTGCAACCTGCCTTACAAGATTAAATCAATGATTATATATTTGCTATACTAACACAAATGGACTATTGTACAAGATTTATTTATTTATACAAATTTACAATTTCACAAATTTAAACATTTGATACAAAACTAGAATGAAATTTGGGACAATTAGAACATTTTTGACATCATCAATATCAGTAAGATATAAACCTGAATTGAACATGAAAATACTCCATAATATAATAATAGTTATTATATCATGATATACACAGTACAAAAGTTTTTTGAAGTATAATATATATATATATATATATATATATTTAAGATGTTGATTTTTAAGTGTCAGTGTTAAAATATTTTTATTCACTTTTCATCAATTGCTTTTAAAAAAAAAAAATACCACATTCTTAGATCACAGTCACAAATGGTGCAAATAAAATGTTCATTAATGAAAACCCCTTAAACAAAAAGTGCAAAACACAAAATGAGAATTTTAAGAAACGTTAAACTTTTTTGTCTATACATGAACGTAAACAGGGTCCAAAACAATATCACAAAAAAAAAGAAAGAAAAAAAATTCAAACATTTACTGTTGTGTTGCACAAGACATACAGGTTTGAGGGGAATAAATGCTGACAGAATTTTCCCTTTTGGGAAAACCATCCCTTTAATAACTTGTTATTTCTAGGCAAGTTGAGTCAAGATTGTAGGGTGTGAATACCACAAAAGGATATCAATACTACATTGGTAAGTTAAAGAAAGTTGGTTTACTATTAAAGAACTGTAGCTTGATGATGTACAGCAGTGTAAAATCAGTAACATAAATGCTTGTTGCTTGAGCGATAATTCTATGAATAAAGTAACTTCCTGATTCTTGGAGGTACGTAATGCAGTGTGTCATTTGTAAACTGCGTATATCATGACCACCCACCCAAACATCACCAATTCAGTCACCATACGTACTGACCAGGCCTAGTCAGTGCAGGAAGTGAAAATAATCAACGGGAAAGGCTCTGATGCTCTGATTAGGAACTGAACAAGAATGGAAATGTGCTCTGTAACTGCATATCTGTGCAGACCTCTCGTTAATTGTATCTGTTGTAAAAACTTACACAAACAGAATATAAATTCAAGCAAATTTGATTTTAATAATGTAAATAAAAGTTAGTTTTTTCCTGCTGATTTCTTCATTATGTAATCAGCAGTAAAATAAACTCAAATACTGAAAACGTCATACATCAAAGTGAAACAGCAAAAAAGCTGATAGAAAAATCAAACTGACAAGATCACTGGCACTTGAAAAACCACTGGCTA
>JAUMHP010000046.1:9098227-9131851 GCA_032361065.1 Enteromius trimaculatus
ATCAAAGTGAAACAGCAAAAAAGCTGATAGAAAAATCAAACTGACAAGATCACTGGCACTTGAAAAACCACTGGCTAAACTGGCAAGATCATGGTAATTTGACAAAACATTGGCTAAAATATCAAGATGATTGGTATTAGAAAACTCATTGGCAAGACCACTGGCATTTGAAAACCACTGACTAAACCGGCAAGATCATTGCAATAAACAAAACATTGGCTAAAATATCAAGATAACTGGCAAGATCATCGGCATTTGAAAAATAGTTGGCTAAAGCGGCAAGCTTACTTGCATTTCAACAATTTTGAGTAACTTTATGTAATACATGCTATGTGCGTAAACACATAAAAAAGTAGTATAGTGTCTTGGAAACCAAAGTGGTTCATACATTCGTTTCAGTGCTGTAAGTCTCACTTCTCATGTTTGTTTCTCTGTCTGATTAGTGTGCTTTTACTGCAGTCTAGAACAGCTAAACGTGATTCAGCTTAGCAGGTCATAGAGAGCATCACTTGAAAATGGGGATGAAGATATTGGGCATAGTCTCGTTGACCTTCTCCTTGTATAAAATATAGAGGGCACCCTTTTTGTTTTTTATGCATCTGTTGGAACAGAGTCAATGTCAAATCAATGAAGAATTAACCTATCAAAAAATCTGCAAGTGCATCTGTATTTATTTATCATCTTTTGCCCATATACTTACATCTTCTTTAATATCCATAATGAAAGACAGAGGAGGATGACTGAAGCAATGCCAATGACCACCAGGCTCACCACACTGAGATACTGAGTTTTTTCCTTATCTTCTGATGGTGACAAAAGGAAAAAGACATGAAGGATCAAACTAACATTAGAAGTTTAAAATGGAAAGGACTATTTACGATCTAAGGATAATTTCTTATGTTGTAACATCTCTGTATGTCTTAACCATAAATATTTAGAGCTGAAAAGAGCATATTTGATACAACATCTTTAAATGTTAAAAACATGTGTCAAATGTCAAAATTTCACAAGATCACGATGTCCGAACACTTTAAATCAATAGGTCTAACCTGTACACTTTGCTTGGCTCCAGTCACTCCAAAATCCTTCATCAGCGCAGTACATGTTGACCTTTGACCTGATTCGAAAGCAGGTTTTCTGACTTTCCACCACTCTCAGGACGACATAAGATGTGTCTTCTAAATTCTGAATAACCATCTTTTCCTAATGGGGGAAAAAAGACCTTATTAATGCTTTTGACAGACCGGATTCTTGGCACTTTTTTGCTGTTTGTATTGGCACACTAGCTACATCAAATATTGGTGTGACAGTACATGCCAAGATTCAAAATTAAAACGAAAGTGAATGGCAGTTGTTCATTTCTACAAGTGTTGTTTACAAATTACTGGATGCGACAAAGCCATAAAAAAAGCTGCGAGTCTTGTCATCAAGTGATCCTCAGTCCCTCTCCTGAAGGCATTTCAGATGTCAGATTCTTATCAGCCCATTACTACTCTATAATCTAAAGTGCATGTTTGTCAAACCTAAAAGATGCAACAACAACCACAAAAATGATCTTTTGTTAACAAATTTCAGGAGGAGCACAGCACACACAGGTTATTTTTAGCCCGCTCCCCCCTAATTATCTTATGATCTCATGGTCCTATCAGAGCAAGAGATAATTATAAATAGTATGAGCCCATTTCCCTCAGTATCTCGATCTAAGGGTTCGGACCAGGCAGCCAGCCTCTCACTTCCCCGAGCACAGTAGGGTTGATAACCTCGGGAGCCCGCCGAACCCTGAGTCCTCTCCACGGACAGCAAGCCAAACTCACTTCGCCTTTGATTAATTACCAGTAAGTACGAACACGTATTTGGAGAATCAAGATGAGGATAATGTTTATTTTTTTTTACTGTGATTTTTATTATTTTTACTACTTTCTATCAAGGATTTTAATTATCTAACTGCATAGATGAAAGACAACACAAATAAATACCTGTTTTTCCTTGCCATTTTCAGTCGCAGTGCTGCTCTCCACCTCATATTCCAAGCAGTGTTCTGGCACCTGACCACTAGGTGGTGACCAGTCTAACTTCAGCTCTTCATCAATCTCTGAGACATGCACCGAGGAGACCACTGCTGGTTTTACTGCAAGAGAAAGATAAGGAGAAGAAAATTAGGAATATGTTTTTTGCTACTAAGTCAGATGTCTCTAGTTAGCTGATTAAGCAGAAATTAACTTCTGTCAGGTATTAAAAAAGCAGTCTGTAGTTACCATGGTTTTGGACCTCAATCGAGAAGTAGGCCGTCTTCAGATTTCCTGCTGGAGAGGATCCATTTACACATAAATTAAACTTTGAGAACTCCAAAAGCGATTCTCGAGGAAACCGGCATCCCCTTCCACCCTCAGATAACATGATGTATTCTGGACATTCCTTTGTTTCATCCATTTCCCTGTGCCTGGAAGAACAGATATAAATGTATTCATCAAGTTGAATCTTTAAGTGTTCAAAATGTGAAATATCAACATAAAACTAATTGGTTTGTTTCCATGTGCATCATTAGATATCATTAGAAGAAAAAAATGAAGCATACAGTTGACCTCAAAAAGAAACTATGCCTGTATTCAATCATAACAGATGTTTGGGTTTTAAATCATATTTTAACAATAATGCAAAATTCTGTTGACATGTTACATAAATTCAAAGAAAGAACTAGACACTTGCTCGTTCCAGCTAACCAGTCCTGTCTTGACCTGTAGTGCAGTGGAATGCAGTGATCAGATGCTAATGGTTCAGCCATGACCGCCAACCGTACTGGCTTATGTTAAACGTTGCCAAAAACAAGTGTGTGTACTGTATTCTCTAGCAAGCATACCACCCCCCCCATGTAACAGATAAAACAGCCTAAGCTTTGGTGTTTGAACACTAAACTCAATAAGGTTACTCAGTTCATTCATGTAAAATGATAGCACCAAAACCCTTAATGCCCCGGTGAAAGCATTATGAATGCTTTAAATGGTGTTTGTGTTAATCATTTCTCATTGAAGTGCTCACCAGTAATAGAGGTAGTGCTGCGAATTTGGAAGCTGTACAGGTCCTGACTCCCAGGTGCAGTCCATGTACTCCTTGCCATAGTAAACACAGTGAAAATCTCTTATTCGAGATCCCTCCACACCTGAGAAAGGTAGTTACATGTTTATTTTAACAGATGATAATTATTGCATTAAATGACAATTATCCTCAAGCTCCATCAATAAAATGTGCAGTTATTATCAGATTGAAGGCAGCAGACAGTAAGGCCTATAATGTAATTCTTTATAGCAACAGTTGGTCCACTCCTCAAAAGCACTTTCCTTGAAAACAGGACATTAATATTATGAAACGTTTGCGTAATAGATTCCAGATGGGTGTGGATAATTTTGTATTTCACTCATGCAATACACTTCATATTAAAAAGGCTGGAAACAAATAAGCGTAAAATTGACATACAGTATGCTAGTGCAGGTAACATTTTTGTGCAATTATTTATGATTAATTAATCAGTTTACATGGCTAAATATCCAGAGAATTGGCCTTTTTGACTGACAATGACCTGACTGAAGCAGACTGAAGAGTAGATTAATGTCAGTGGACTTGAACTTGAAAAATAGTGAAAAAAAAATTGTGTGCATTGACATATTGACATATTTGTTGTTTATTCATGTTTATTTCATGCTATAACTCGTATAATCATAACTGAGGTGCTATCGACACAATAAAGAGCCACAAAACTGTAATGCCTGACCACCTCAGATTCATCAGGAGCTTGAAATAGTGCAATATTTCCGAGTCAAAGTGTGTTAACAACTAGTAGAACGTCACTTGTTATCTCAAAATTACAGTAATTATGACATGATATTTACAGTAAGTTTGTGTGATCTTGCTGATATTCGGTAAGTATTCCTTATTTATTTTATCATTATCTAGAGCTTACAATTAGATTGCAAAAAAGCATGTTTTTAGTTACCAAAAATATCACTAACTGGTGTCACAGAGATTAGTGCTATATGTAAAAAATGCTGTCTTGCAATTTAGAGTTGGATTGCTGTAAGATTCCTTGCAATCACAATATACTATATGGTTGATCTTCGTTTTTTTTTTTGCTTCATTCGGGATGAAATATGTTTTAGATCTTTACCTGCAGGTTCAGGTGCGTAGACCCACTCTGTCTCCTCTCCTTGGACCTCCATATCATTGGTACATGCACACTTCAGCACAGTAAGTATTCTCACCATGATTGGTTTCTCAAGATCAAACTGAGCAGTGTATGTGAGCTTGACAGTTCGAACACTCTGTACAAAACAAAAGGAAGGCAATTTTAAGTCATAAATAAGTCATATGTTTGTAGCATAATATCAGAATGCACAAGGCGGGCAAAACTGCTTCATATTACAGATGTATTTCAGCACTTTGGTGCAGCTCTGTTGCTTTTAACCCCTTAACTGTTGCCCCCATTTTGGGAAATGTTTTTACATTCCATTTAATTGTAATATAGTGAAATAAATGCAGGTGTCCCGTATTCGTGACAGGACATGGGTTAAATGGGCTTTAGAAATAAATATTGACTTTGACTTGACTTGACAGATGCTGAAAAATAAATATGTCTCTCTGAATACTAAGTGCACTGCCTGCAGGGAGTTGTTGTCTCTGAGGGCTTACATTAAATGAATCCCAGGTTTTGGCACTGACTAAGGAGATTTACACCGAATCTTAAGGAGTTCCATGGAACACTTAACTGTCTTTAGTTTAGTAAGTTCTTGTGTAACAGAGACAAATACAGATTTACTGATTTGGCTATGAACAATCTTTTATCTTAGATTAAAGCAGAAAGAAAAACAAAAAATACTATACTAATGAAATACTACATCAGATTTCTCCAGCAAGATTGATCACAGCTTTATTAATGTGATTTCAGAGAAATTACCACAAAATAAAATTCATACTTATAATAATACTTCATAGCATAGTTATTTCAAAACATTTCTGAGTGTGACATGCACAAAGTAGAAAATACACTAACATGTATAAATGCTTATGCACTGATAGGAAAACTGCGTGACTGTGTTCTGTGAGCTCTCAAGGATTCATACCCTCCATCGTTCCTCATAGGTGTCATAGTATCTGAGTTGGTATCGTACTGTGCAGCCTGTAAGGTTCTGAAGGCTGGCCGGCCGAGTCCAGTGGATACTGATGTAACCCAGGAAGCCAGGGTCTGTTATCTCAATATTGGCAGGTGGGTCCACTGTGGGGGGGAAAAAAACTTTATCTATGAACAGTGCTGACTTTTCTTACAGCTCTTGGTTCGAAGACAGACCAAGCACTTGCAACAAGCGTCAAGTTGGAATTTTAAAATCTATCTAATGTACTGAGTCAAACAATTGTGAAATCTTGTAAACTTTACAGCCAAACTATTAGTGTTCTGTGACACAAATTCACGATAAAGTCTCTTTGTCTGGTCATAAAATTAAGCAATCAAGGAAACTAAGTAACTTGCCTCTTCTTCTTCACTAAGCGGTTAAGTGACAGAGATTTTGAATTTATGACCCATATTCTTATCACGTTTTTAATTGTTACTTTGATTTATGCATTAACACACGTATTCACAAGAACATTAAAGCTATCCCATTCCCATTAGAGTTTTTTTTTTTTTTTTGCATTGTGTCACATACTATATATTGTAGCCTTGATAAACCTGTTGCTTTTACTTAAACAAATAAAAAGAGACACGCTGTGATTCTAAACTATTCCTCTACCCAGACAGATGATGTCACATCCCACAACCTAATCATCTGCAAAAAGCCAGTCGGTTACCAAAATACACACGTTAGGATTGACATAAAGTCATTATAGATGACTGTCTGTGAAGATATTTCACTGGAACTTGGCCTTCATTAAATGGGTTTTGTGTTTGTTTCTTTAAATATGCGTTCATGTCTGCTGTCAATTATCATTTATTCTTGTAACCAGTCATTTTTACCACTTTTCTTATGTCAATAAACAATAAAAGTACCTAAATGACATTTTTAAATAAGGCTACCAAAATACCAGGCAGAGAAAAGTGTAATAGACATAAAACTAAAGTAAATAAAAAATAAACCACGATTAAAAGATTTTTATATCACTTTCAAAGCATGGTTCATTATATGTAAAAAAGGTTATATTTAACTATTCTATTTAAGAGTATATTGTAGCTTAGATAGAGTCATGTTTGGATGTCTTTGCACTCTGCAGAATGAATCTGGAATTGTGCCATTGTTTTTTATCATTTCACTGGAATCAAGCAGGAAGCTTACCGGTATATCCACAGGCCATGACCTCTGATGTAGAGACAGCCTCCTGAGTCAGCAAAAGCAAAGCGAATGCAGAAAGCCATGCAGGAACCTTATTCAGCTGCAACATTTTCTTCGGAAGGGTTATTATCAGTGTCTAGAGAGAAATAAACATTCACATCAGTTGTCTCTCTTTACACTTGTTTTTGCTACATTTAAGGATGATGTAATGTGGCAATCATGATAAAATAGTACATTATCTTTCAAAAGGGAGGTGTTTAGATTTCCCACGCTGTTGCCAATCTTATTTACCCATGTGGTTAATAACTGAGTAACTGCTCTTACACATTAAACGCTCACGCATAAGGTGTGGCTCTTATATTTTCCTAGATTGGTTTGGTATATCATGTTAGCTCTTTGGCATCTTAACCTTAAAACAGCTGTTCTGCATCACTGTGTACAGGCCACTGTGTATTAGTTCTTTGCCTTAAAAACAAAGTTCATCCAAAAATTAATATCCTGCTATTATTTATATTATTTAAGAAGTTATTAAAACATATTGGTAACCAAAACAGTTTGTATTAACTTCCATTAAGAAATATTTCAAATAAACATCTTTAATGTTCCATGTAAGAAATTTATACAGGTTTAGAACAACGTGAGACTAAATAAATGATTGGTGAACAATCTAACACATTCTCAAATCTGGTTTTATACACAAATATATTAGAAACAGAAGGGAAAGCGAACTATGAATGCAGCATATAAATGGAGCATATATTAAAAAAGAATATTTGTTGCAATCAAATTACATGTATTTGAATTTTTAATATATTACAAATACGCGAATATAAAATTGACTTTTTTTTTTTAAATTGTTTAAGACATTAAATTTTTTTTGAGAAATTTCTTTAGATATTCCATATCAATACATGTCAATTTGTATATTATATAATGATCTGAGTTTCATTATTGTATGATCCTTTTCAGGGGGTCTTGTAATATATTATATATACATTATAACATGTTTGCCTTAATAAGCTGTTTAAATGTTAATAAACTATTCACAAATGTTCATAAATGTTGATAACTGCACACACACACACACCCACACACAAACGCACAAACGCACAGAATAAAAGTGGATTCGGTTAAAATAGGCCACTCAATTCAAACTTTTCACAAAAAAGGAGATCTGAAGATGTGCTGAGAAAGAAGGAAGACAAAATATCCACATATGATGAACAGATAAAGGCAGCAGAAAAGAACGGAGTAAACAAGTATACTCACTGTCAATGTTCTCTAATAGATGATATTCCAATATAGTTGGTTTAGGATGGACTGAGTGAACTTTGCTTACCGTTCTCGGATTTTGTTGGATACAGCACCCTCTTGTGTGACTCAGGGTGTGTGCGCGCGCGCACGTGTGTGTGACACTGCCTACCTAGCATTTTATTACATTAGCATACTTGTCTAGAACAGCGTAGCTAGACGTCACGCTGCCAGGGCAGTACATTCCATCTTAAGTTTTCATCGAAATACTTGTGGTTTGTCGTTTAGTATGCACTGTCGCTCAAGAACAGTTAAAAAAAAATAGGGTTATAAATCAGTCGTGTTATTCCACCGTGCTGTCTGCGTGTCTCTGTGTGTGCTATGCTCAGTAAATCATTTCAGCTACCAAATGTTTAATTTGGTTTACTGTTTATTCACTTTCCCTTTATGTGCTGTCAATTTAAGAAAAAAAAAATCCAAATGGCAGATTTACAACACAATTGTTTGTTAAATATGAGCTTTGTGGGAGTCTTTCAGCTCCCACAAGTACAAACATTTCTATTTTCAGCTTAACATGCTCCCTCTGGGTTTAATGCTGATAGGAAACATGCACATTGCAGTTACCTTTTTGATGAGAAATTAAACAGATCATCGGTTCCACAGATTCTAAAATAAGTAGACTATAGAACACAGCCAAGTATATGTAGCAGTACACATGTAGAATTCTCTCAAATATCTGATGGCATGATTTCATCAAGCAGTAGAATTAAATATTAAACTTAAATAAATAATAAAATTAAATACATCTCTCTTATAAATATGAACTGTGTTGGATGAGGATTTGAATGACTCATTTAAGTTATTCTGCTTACAGTGACCTCAAACAATGAGACCTGCAAACAAAGAAGTTTTTTTTTTTTGTTCACAAGTGTAACTTGAGAGAGCACAACCCTTTCTTCCGGACACTGTGGATTCTTCTCTGGAAAAAAACAGCAGCTTTCCTTGGAAATGGATTCATAGCACATTAATAATGTACCGGATGTAAAGTGGTTACATCTGGTTTCACATATATTTGCTTGATAATTTTCAGGATGGCTTATTTCCCCCTATACTGTCATAAAGAACTGTGTTCCTGCAGTGAAGAAGCACAAAATAAATGACAAATCCATTACAAAACACTGTAAAAGGTCAGTTTATTCCAGTATTTTTAAATGTTTTGGCTGGTTCCTTTTTAAGGAAACATTCTAATGCGTTGAAAAGTAGATTATGTACATGAATGATGGTATGATCCAGACATGCATTCCAGTGGTCATACAAAAACATTTACATATACAGTACGCACTGCGTAGGAGGCATCCCCTGTCTGTTACTTTTTGATCAACACATCTTTTTACAAACTGCACAGAGCTGATGAGTGATTATTTCAAAGTGTTTGATGGAAAAACAAAAACAAACTTGAGAATTTTTTTTTTTTTAAAACAACATACGCCCCTAAATGAATCGTAAACATGCATACTCGGAATGAGCTTCCACATAGCAATAAGTTTCATGGAACCCGTTTCAGCATTTCATTGGTCAATTTGAGTCTTATGACAATGATTATCACTGCTACAGTACAATCATTATTGTTGCATACTGAGTACTGTAGCATATTATTAAAACAGTAGCATGCAGTATGCAGTCTATATCTTAGCAGGTGCTGACAGTGGCAGGGTATGAGTGACAGATGCTGATTGGGAAATATTGAAGCTAAACAGATAGAAACGGCTAAATTAGAGATGAACCTGTAGAATTTATTTATTTTTTTATTCTTGGCTGAGATTGTATCAAAGAAACAATAAGTCTGTGGTACTGCTGTCACCAGTTCATCCATCACAAAGCTTTGGCACTGAACCAAACGTATCTGCTATGCTTTGTGAAGAGTGATAGGGGAGTGAGACTGTTACTCATTGTACCCCATGTCCTAAAACTCCTGCTGACAGTTGAGCACACTGCGACTTTTATAAAGGGTTAGGGTTAGGGTTAACCCTAACATTTTCTCTTTAAAACAACATCCATCAATCAAACTTTCACGACATGTTGGAATTGGTTAGTTAGCCACAACTGCAAAAAGAGCAACAAAAATCCCTGTGTTTTTAACAGGAATGCATGGTGAACATAGTACTGTATATGTTCAACCTACAGTACTTGCATGCACACCATAAAGTGGCTTAAGACATAACAGTATGTTTATGTGCACCGTCCACTTGTTCTGAGTAGAGTTTTGCTGCTGTAATAGACATTCACCAGAAGGTGAGATGCCATATCAACTTTAAAGTGGATGCATTGTATAAAGATACTTACTACTTTCAAAATATTAAATGGAGTTTGTCTACTAAAATTTATTTTGTCTGAAAGATGTTCCATCAGCTGAACCAGTTTTCCATTGATTGCTGCCTGCACTGACCATTGCCTGTTTTGAGGATTACTCTTTTGTCTGCACCTTGGACATTACTGGTAATTACAGTTATTTTATGCTGTCCATTGACTGCGCTCCTTACAATAAAGCCTGCATTTGGATCCTCAACTTTATCATCACTCCTCCTGTATGTTACCCAGGGTCAGAAAACTCTCAGATTTCATCAAAAATATCTTAATTTGTGTAACAAAGATGAACAAAGGTCTTATAGATTTGGAGCGACGTGAGTGCGAGTAATTATTGACCAAATTATCTTTTTTGGGTGAACTAACCCTTCAAACAACAGTACAGGCCATTGCACAAAACTTTTTATTCCTGTTAATAAATTAAATATGGAGCTGAACGAATAAGTTTAGAAAAGTAAAGTAAATGTGTGGAGAAATCAGTTACTGATGCAGCGCATGTACAGTCTATGCCAGGGATCCTCAAATTTGGCTTGCGTGAATTCTACCAGTGAATTTCCGATCTCGAAGACATTGGTCATGCTCAGGTGTGTTTGACTGGGGTCAGAGCTAAGCTCTGCAGGAACGTTAACCTCGCAAGCCCGATTTGAGGATCTCTGGTCTGTGCACTAATCAGAACATGTAAATGTGATCACTGATTTTGAATCTGATATTCTCACAATAAAGCAACAATTACGCATGTAAACACAGTATCAAAAAAACAAAAATGACAGCAAGTAACTTCCAAAGCTACAGCGGCTGCCCCAATTCCCATGTTTGGAAATGAATAAATAACACTCTGAATATTTCTGAATAGTATTGCTGATTTTGGACAATACAGTTGAATTGATGAAGTAAATAGAACTCAAAGAAAGAAATAAAACATACAAAAGTACGTAAAGGCAAATAAATAAATTCCCTGATAAAACAAATTTGTACATATTTTAACATTTCTATAACTCTTCACAGTTTACTGTGATGAATGAACTGCTGCACATCAAACCCTTTTGATGTTTTGCAAATGTTTTTTTTAAATGACCTATTTAATGCTGAAACTTTACTTGTCCAGACCTGTACAACAAACAAAACCGTAGCACAATGCAACCGCACTGGCACGTGCGAAATGTTATGATGTGTTACTTCCTGGCACACGCTGTTCTGTGAAAACTAATGCACTAAAATACAACCTGTGTGAAAAGACAGTCAAGAAAAGTAAACATTGGCGAGTACCTCAAAGAACACAAAAAAGCTTTTGTCTTGTGCAGGCATGTGAGCAGTGTCTTCACTATTAAAACCGTCCTGGCATGCAGAAAGATATGATTACTTTCTAATGCACCGCCAGTGACTCACCTGACTGCAATACATCAACATTTATGGCAACACTTTGTCTGTCCTTTCCAGATGCCCTCGGTGCTGGTCTGGTTATTGTTACATGCACATCAATTCCGTCTCTGGCCAACTTATTTTTTATAAGAGACAGGAAACAACAGACTGTAACTAGAATGTAACAAGATGTTAAACAGCTGTTAGTGACTTCATACAGGAAACGGCTGAAGTGACATCCACCCTCTGGTCCAGAATCAGTCAGATAGCTGCAGATTTTTCTCCTGTCCTCGCCCGTTGGGGGTTCACCGGTTCAAGAGAAGAGTGAACATGAGACAGATAAGAAGCAGATACAAATGACAGGAGACAGAGGTGTCCAGCATTGAGAGGAGAGCCTGCATTGCTAGTTGTGGAATAGAAACAGGTATTTCCCCTCAGAATGAATCGTGTGGCTTTAAGAATTACAGTTTCCCTAATATGGGGCACAATATTGGAGCTTTAAAATGTCTAGAGCCCTCCATAGAGGCTTATAAGAGGTAGGGGGAAGCCGGCCTGTTGTGAAGGGTCGTGACCTCCCCACAGTAGGTCAAAGATCAGCATTGAGAGTGAGGAGTGAGGATGAGGTGGTAAGGCAGGGCAAAGGGACATTAGTGGATGTCCCATGATCCAGTGATGCTACATGGTAGAAAGTTGGTTGGGTTTCGATGACGGAAGATCCAGCAGTGCCTGTACAGTGACACCAACCTTTACCAGACCTCGCTCCTCCAGGATATGATGCGGCAAACACAACTTGTCCTGTTCATAAACACAAGTAAATGTAAGCATAAATATAGATAAATGGCAGATATTATAAATCTATTATAAGATAATAATAAAAATGTAATTAAAAGAGGGTAAACAAACAAATGCCATTATAGCAATGTAATACAGCACTGATGAGACGCTTGGTAATATTCATAAATATATGTGAAAGGAATCTTTTATGCTCACCAAGGCAGTATTTATTTGATCAAAAATACAGGGAAAATATTGTGAAATGTGGTATTACAATTTAAAACAACTTTTCTATTTAAATATATTTTGAAATGTAATTTATTCCTTTAGCAGCCATTACGCCACTGATGTCACATGAACTATTTTAACGACGTCCTTACTACCTTTCTGTGGCATAAATTGTTTCAGTTTTGTTGAAAAAGTCAAAGAGCTCTTGGATTTCATCCATAATATTTAATGAGTGTTCCGAAGACGAATGAAGGAATGATGTTTCGAAAGACACAAGGGTGAGTAATTTCTGACAAATTTCTTTCTTGGGTGAATCACACCAATAAGAAAAAGCTATAAAATATAAATTTGATACTTATTTACTGTCATACATTTGTACAAGAAAGTAACATTTGATCCTACCTGTGTCACTCCAAGCTTTTTACATGCATCCAAGAAATTCTCAACATTCCGCCGACACTTGGCCATACTCAGCTTTGGCTGTTATTGAGGGATTTCAGACAGAACCACAAAACAACATTCAATTTATGTGATAATATATATTCAGCATTCAAAACCACAATTAAAGTGCAGAAAATATGATTTCATTTAAAAGGATATCTAATGACATTTAACGAAACTTACCACAGCAGGGGATGGTACATGAATGCTAGCTACGGAACGAGGACGAATGTGATTAGCCAGATGGCATAAAACCACACCATCCATCAAAGCAGCACCCACATCGTCTGGCAACAAAACCTTTAGCCTAGATTCAAGGTTCTGTAAACACACACAAAGACTCTGTTTACTTGATTTGATAGCAAAAACAAAGACAGTTATGTCACATTAACCAAGAATCATCATTGGTAAATGTCGAGAGACAATCACCCGGCTATCGCATGGGCGGCCCTTCAGCACCAAGGACAGCACAGCGCTGAGGTGAAGGTTAGGAAATTGGACATGATAAGAAATCATTAGCAATGACAATCGAGCGCAGTTTCAGCATCAGTGACTCTCACGCTTACTTCTTACATGGAACACAAGTCTATAGATGCAGTTTTTCTTACATAGGGAAGATCTAAAGCAGTATACACAGTAATTACAGTAATTAAGTGAAAGGAAAGCTCTACACCTCAAGCTCTACAGCATCTCAAATGCCATACAAGCAGCATTCCTTAAGTGAAGCGCATGTGTGAAAAGGTTTCAATCTATATATAGTGACTTCAGCACATCCTCCCTTTCCTCAAAAATGAAGAGGAAACCTTTGTTCCTGCCCCGTCTGTTAACAGGGTACTAATTTTTGTCTCAAATATATGTTCCCCTTTCTGACAATAATAACTCAACTGATAAAACACTGTTGGTAAAAGCTCCCAGTGACATGTAGAAACATAGAGCACAGAAAACTGCTGTAAAAAAAAAAAACAAGAACGTGACATGTGGACTATGTGGATTATGACAACTTTAACAATATATTTAAAAATAACCTCTATATAAACCTCCAGACTAAAATGAACAGGGTCTGACATATCTAGAAACAGAACTTGTTTGTCTTTGCGTTTAATTATCTTTGATTGATTTATATCTCTAGGCTAAGCCAAGTATTTTTCCTCATACCTCAAGCATGCAAGATGGGTTTCAGTGGAATTCTGACCTGTCGTAAGAGTCTGATCTGCTCCATCTCCTCCCTGAGGTGCTCCATCTTTCTCCTCATGGTGAAGCTTGGGTCTGTGGAGTTAAAGTCTTGACGATTTCCACGGGAGAAGGCTGAGTAGTAGACACATAATCAACGTTATCATCATGTTCATCTTCTATGCAAGCTTCCCTTTACAAACTAACCTATATGATGTTTGAGTCTGGTAATCTGTAGAATTTAAATTTTTTTTTAAATAGTGTCACTTAGGGCCAGATTACGCAGTGAAGAATTAGTGCTGAAAAGATATTTTTGTGCCTTACTTTACTGATAATGCATTATACTGATTATTAACACCCCCCCAAAAAACATGTCAAACATTTTTGCATCTGAAATGTCTACAGTACATTTGCTGTTGCTAGGAAGAGACACTGCAGAGAACAAAGAGCATATACTACAAAGGAGAGGATTTTGGAATGCCAGCCGGACACGTATCCGAAACCAAGCATATCCATGCACTATTTTTGCATTGGTCATTATGGAAATTAGATGCATCTGTGTCCTTTAATTTTTGCGTTGTCTGTAAATCAGTCTCAGACATTTCCATGCCCATTGTCGGCGTTTCGGAATTTCGATCTTGTACTAAGGTCTCCCAGGGTGGTTCTTTAAAGATAAACAAGAATTCTAAATGATTAATAATGAAATTTAATTTAGAATAGAATGCCAATTTGTTGTTGCTACCCTTAAATGTGCATAAACACACTCTCATGTGAAATAACTTCAGATACAGACTTTCTACGTGAACACAAAGCAGCATGTTTTGTATTGCTGACTCCCTTTTGCAGATAATTAAACATTTTAAAATAGAACTTCCGTAAATGATAAAATGGGAAGCATTTGTGAGATAACATTGTAAAACAAGTGGTTTAACTACAGTATTATATCCAGGAAGATTCTTATTGTATTTTTGTGGGACAGGAAGTACTGGCCTTCCTTGTGCTTTCCACTGAATTGCAATGTGATGAGAAAAAACAGAAATGCTGAAGAAATACCGCTAGCTCAAAAGCATAGGCAAAAACATCTTTTGTAAGAAATTCCTGTTAAACAAAGGTGATTAAGAGTAAATTGCAAAGATCATGAGATCTGAACACTGTCTCAAAATATGTAGTCTGTGGAAACAATACTGTTAATGTAGATAAGACCTCAGACTTCATGCTTGTTTACTTGAAGTGTGATTGCTTGAAATTGTTGTGAGAGGGTTTTGTCTAACACATCAATACAATCTGCCAGGATTTGGCAATACCATTACAAACATTCAAGAAAAAAAAAGACTTAAAAGGAAGGGATAACACTTTACCTGATCTGGGTTTCAGGCCAAAGACGGTCAAAGTTGTGGTAAAATCATTAGAACGCATTCCTTCCTATAACAACACAAATATGGAAACATTGCAAACGATTGCTGGATTTGGTAATGGATTCTGTTTCTACAGTTTTTGAGATCTGTTTTACACAGATGTTTCTCTTATGAACTTAGTCAATGTAGTATTGTACTTCTACATAATGTGCCAGAGTTACAAAACCAGGCATCCCACAATGCCTGACCAACGAATAACCAAAAGTGTCTATTTTACAGGCTGCTTAACAAAGAGAACTAGAAAAATACATACACACATTTCTGTGGTTGAAATCTTTGATGAAGGATGAAATACGATCTTAATTTAAAAGCGTGGTAACGAAAGTGGTTAAAAAATATGAAAATGGTTAGACTATATATGCTTATGCTACAATTGGTTATGGGGGTAGCTAAAACTGTGATCTAGTCTACAAGAAGGGAACAATGGGCGAGCATAGAAGTGTTGAGGGGTCATGAAATGTAGAACCAAAATGTTTTTAATTTACACATATACAGTAGGAGGCTCTGCTACAATAAAAACATATTGCAAGTTTCAGAATTCCAATCTAACTTCTCAGTTTTCTGATTACGCCCAGATTTGGTATAAGAATCCCCTTGACAAATTATAAACTGATCTAAAGAACTAAAACTGCATTTTATGACGCCTTTAACTGTGGAGTTGCTCTATTGTGGTGACGTGACTCTCAACTGGCCTCTATAAAATATTCACGCATGGAGAAACTTGCAGATCTTGGCACATATACTGTAGACAGCACAAGTCTCACCTCACAATCATGGTCGTTGCCACTGGAGTTTCTTCGAGCACTTTGGCACTTATACTGTTATGGGAGACACAGGGAGATATTAATCACTATTCATCAGAAATGCATTAAATAGTCAAGAGCAGGGGTAACTAAGTTAAGTCCTGGAGCGCCGGTGTCCCTGCAGAGTTTAGCTCTAACCCTGATCAAACACACCTAAAGCAGTAAATCAAGGTCTTACAAGGTACACTTCTAGGCTGGTGTGTTGAGGCAAGTTAGAGCTAAATTTAAACAAAGTAGGTTTGTCAATTTGTCAATGAAAAATGTTACTTGTTTATTGATGTTTTATCAATGTCTACACCTATCACAACCCTAAACCTACAGTAATGCAAATATAGTAATTTATGTGTTATATTCACGGTTTTGACTATATACAGCTAATTGAAACCAACATTTTACCTATTAGATTGTGTTTTAATTAACGTCTACACCTACCACAACCCTAAACCTACACATTTGTAATACAAATATAGTAATATAGTATAGTATAGTTTAGATCATTGGTTCACAATGAATTCCTCACCCAACAATAGGCTACATATATTGCTTTAAAAAAAAAAAAAATCAGTAGTCTAGAGATAAAAGGATAAAAGCTCCCCTTGCCCAAACATTCCCTGACTGTCTGACGCATGTGCGGACACTATCACCACTTTAAATCTGTCTGAGCCGAGACTAGTCATTATCTGGTACCTTCAGAAAGATTCATAAGCAGAAGTGTATAAGTTGCCTCAGTTCTTTATTTGAAATGATCATTACTTATCACTTTTGTCCTGGCAATATACAACTCTCTTTTTATGAGAAGAGAGTAAGACACAAAACAGACAAAACATTGAAAAAAAAAGCACCATAAATTCAAAATTATCAGCCTGGCATCACCCTGCACTTGTCGGAACAATGGTAGGGAAACACGTGCTGCAGAAAAATGCAGATTAACTTCAGCCCCTGATGCGTGAGATCTTGTGTATTTAACCCTGTATCTTTGTCCTAGGTCAAATCACACAGCCATAGAGACTGAATTACCCAAAGATTGTATCAGCTGGCAACAGACAGAACTGCTTTTCAGATGACCTGCATATGTGTGTATGTAATAAATAGTTGAAAAGGTGTGTGACGGGGTGTGTACAAGAATTCTATTGTGTGAAACACCTGAACCATTTGTTTTTGAATGTCATGCCTCCATTAATGTCTGTACACAACAGTGGTATGGAAACACAGTAACACTTTATTTTTAAGGTATCCATTATACAAAGCAATTACCTACACTGAAAAAAAAAAAAAAAAAAAGGTTTCTTCAACTAAACTTAAATATTACGGTAACAAAAATATTACGGTTGTCACTTAAATTAACATTAAGTAACTAAAAACAACTTATAGGCTGCTACTGTTACATATTTGTCTGTTACACAACTACTTATGTAACCAAAAGATGTGTTGCAGACTTTATATCATGTAATTATAAATTTAAGTACATAGGTATAAGCTACTAAAATGTATAAGGATTGAGCTTAAGTGTACTTCATGTGTATACTGTATATACTGTACACCTTATCTAGCTGCAACTTAGTTTGATTTAACCCATTAGTACACAGCTTAAATACATGTAATACCTTTCTAATTAAATTAAAATGACAGAATATTACACAAGCATAAGCTGCTTAAAATAAAGTGTATCCAGATTGTAACTTAAGTGTAAGTAGCAGTGTACCAGACTTGGTCTGTAACATGTGTAACAGCAGCGGCCTGTTACATCTACTTTACATAATTACAAACTTTAATTACAGGTTGCTCCATAACTTAGTTACATGACAAGTACATTTTATTTCATGCAAGTACAATAGTTACTACTAAGTACCTATTTAGGTAATTACTCTGTACTATGCCACGTTAAAATAAAGTGTTACCACACATTCTTTAAAAGTAGAAAGGAGCAATAAATACCGATGCACATGTATCTAATTAATAAATCAAAGCAATGAAACCATCCAAGGACTCTCGTGCTTCCTCTTAGGCACAGGTTAGTACTTAGGGAAGACTGTGTCTGGGAGTAATCTGGGAACAGAATGGGCTTGCCTTTGATTTTGTTCTTTTAACAGTTCCATGGAAGTGCAAAAAAATAAAATGCAGATTCCAAAGAGAAGCACTGTTAGGGAAAACTCATGCACAGGAGGTACTGTATATGGATATGTGTGTTTCTGTGTGTCCTGCCGAAATCCTACAGACCACCCATTTTAAACCTCTTATCTTCCCTTGACATTTAGCGCACACACACATAAAAATGACAAAAACCAGAAAAAACTATGCCACGCATTTATCTATTATAAGTATAGACAAACACAACCCACTTAAATAAATAACAACCAAACAGTGATACATTTTGTACTTAATACACTGTGTAAATGGTTACTTTGCAGAATGGAAAGTCTGTGAATACTGTATTTAACAATCTTCATTTTTGCAGATACATCCTCCACCAGTGTTTCCTGTAACCGACAAGTTTTCAAGTCAGGAGTTTTGAACAATTGCTTTTGTCTTTTTCCTATGAATGGCTCTCTTCAGGTTGTGCCAATGCATTGCAGTTTCGCATTGCAAAACATCAGATATGTATCCGATTTAAGACCACATATGAAAGTGGCCTGGGCCTGACTTGAAAAAAAAAATAAATAAATAAATAAATTGTGCTGATCAGACTGTCAAGAACATCAGATATGAGCCACATTTGGGCAAAAAAGTCAGATTTGGGCCACTTTACCCTGCAGTGTGAACTAAGCCATATTCTACTTGCATTAAGCCATTGTTTTTCTAATACTATTGCAGCCAATTTCTTTAACTGTTATCTGTCATGAGAGAAAGCTGTCCAGGCCCTGAGGCAGAAAGGCAGCCAAAACCTACTTTACAGCGAGATGTGGCTTTGATGTTGATGTGCTGGGTCTTTTCACTCGACACGTGGTGTTGTATATTTTAAAATCTTTGGTTTACACAGTGTTTAATGTAATGTATCGCAGTCATGTCAACAAGATGTTAACATTCTCAATGGAGCATCTTTTTTCAGTGACAAGGATCCATGTTTAAGTTAAAGTCTCTAGCCCAGGGATTTACATACATTCAACAATGAATACAATACTGACATGAAAGCATGTTTGTTGGTGTGTAATATATATTGTCCTGTAAATTTTACAGTTAAAGACCCATTTGTGCAGTAAATCCAAACAAATCCTGCCATTCTATAAACAACTAAAACAAAACAAAATCAGCAAGGTGCTTGAAATAAGCTAACATATAATTCTCTGCACATGTAAATCTTGAGGGACTAGCATTTCGCCTCTTCATTACGTAGCAATTACAAACCAACTGTATGAAAGATCACAAGATTTTATCTTAAAAAAAGGAATAGAAACCAGTGCTAAACTTGTCATGCCCTTTAAAGCTCCTCAAAAAGAATAAACTCCTCATATCTTGAATTTCCACAAAGTACAAAGATATGGGCTGAAAAACAATCTGGGGCTGTGGTACCTGAGGCTGTAAACAAATATCATGGGCTGAGGCTTTAACATACTGTAATATAACACAAGTTTCCCTCTGACATATACAAGTCTCAAGTGACATGAAGTAGTTATATATCAGTGTTTTTCTGTTTGTGTGTGTGTGTAAAAAAACTAGTGAGAGAGAGAGAATACATCAGCAAACAAAATATGTAAGCATGAGAAAACCTTAAACATGTACGTGCTTGGGTATGTACCTTCAGGTAGTCTTTTCTCAGGTACTTGTTTCTTCTCCGATCCTCATTCTGGTTGAGCACAGGAGGAACCTCCGGCCATCTTGGCTCAGAGTCACTGCTCTCCGATTTCAAACTTCCATCAAACGAGCAAGATGAAGAAGGCTGAGGGACAAATCAAAGCATTGTGGTGAATGGCAAATGGATTTTATGGGGTCTTGAATTATAATCTAGCTACTCTGTGGAGTTGTAAAAAAAAGCAGGTTAGGCATACATTCATTCTCACCGGCTCATGTGGAAAGCATTTCCCTCCACAAACACGATATAATATCATTGTGATAAATAATAATATGGAAAAAAATATATTAGAATACTTTTGGCAATACTGCCCAGCCCCAAGATGAGTTTTTGTTGAAACGGGGAGAACACACACACACACACACACACACACACAAATGAACAAATGCATGGAATCATCAATAAAAACGCACTGAAAACTATAAACTAATAATCAATTATTTGTGTTCCAGCCTAAGTTTATGAATGAATAGAGCTATATTTCAGTTAAATAATTTTTATCTCACAATGAATAAAATGTTATTAATTTCAGGGTAAAAATGAGCTCTAATGAACTAATTATAATGAAAAACACTACCATTCAAATGTGTGAGGTTGATAAGATTTTGTAAAAAGCTTCTTGTGTTTACCAAGGCTGCATTGATTTGATGAAAGACAGTAAAACATAATTAAATATATTCCTGTAATTTTTGGAAAAAAAGAAAATGGAGTAATGCAACTATTGCTGAGTGTCACATGATCCTTTAGAAATCCTTCAAATATGCCGATTATGGACGGAAGAAACATAACAATTATATATAATCACATACTAAGTTGAAAACAGCTGAGTTAATATTTTTGAATATATTTTCTGTCCCTTCTTAATCAATTTAATGCATGTTTCCCAAATAAAAATAATTTCTTTCCAAAAAATCTTATCAGCCCAAACTTTTGAATAGCGTTGAGCTGGTGAAAACACAAGTAACAATACTACCAAAACACTGGACATTAGGCCAGGCTTTATTGTAAGAATTGAAATGAATGAAGAGGAGGACTGTGATGAACTGAAGAGTGACCTCAGAGAAAGCTGCATCTTCATCAGTGAAATCAGTCTCCTTAAAAAAAATATAAACACACACAAAAAAAAAAAAAAACACATAATGAGGGAGAATCCAATGGAATTCACAAACACAATGATAAAGCAGACCCAGATGAAACCTGTAAAACACCCACCCAAATATCCTCTTTTCTGTTCAACTGAAGAAAATCAATTTATACAGGTTTGGAACAACTTAAGGGTGAGTAAATGATAATTACAAAGATTGTTTTAGTTTTTGGGGTGAAAAGTAGCCTTCGTTTTACACAAGGAAAAGTTTCTTCCCTGTAGCAAAGTATATACAAGTTATACTGGAGGAAAGAGGATATATTTCCCCCCGTGAACACATCATCAAAGAGATGTGATTTCAAGAGCACGAGTATTATTGGGGCAAATGAGTTAAAAAAAAAAACGATGATGCATGATGCAAGTTCAACTTCTGGGTGCAGAACCACTTGGTTTCGGTGATACATAAACTAGAATTAGACAACGGTCAACACAATAACAGTAAAAGTCTGCCATCAGCCCTGCTGCAATAATTGATTCATTCACAGTATATTTCCAATGTAAAGTCAGCCTGCATTTCTGCAAGGTGTGGCAAAGTGAGGCTTTGTGTGTTTATGACTGGTACCTGTCCACTCAAGGCGGAGGCTGAGCTGCTTCCTTCGTCTAATGATGCACTGCAAAGAAAAACAGAAACAGAGTCACATGCGGACATGACCCATCACAACATACAAATGGGGGCCTAGGGGTGACATGAACTTGTGCTTATGTGCACAGATATGGGCATGCGGGTGCACGCTTACAGTAAGTGTATGTGGCCTGATGTGAGGATTAAAGTGATGAAAGGCTCTGCTATTTCTTTCACTGTGCACACAAGTGAAAAGACCCACAGTTGATAGATCGTAATTACAATGAGCCAAAGGTCTACATTCATCTTAATGGGTTTACTGTTGACAACTTTTTTTTTTTCTTTTGCCAGTGAGAGGCATGTCTGGAGCTGTAACACCAAGATTGAGACTGCTTGGTAGGCATACAGTAGATACAATGTGCCTTGCAGTATCTGTTCACACAAAGCCCCTACACACATTATTCTACTTTTCAGTGTCATATTAACTCCATATATTCTGATTTGCTGTTCAAGACAATACTGCCCAGACCATTGACTTCCATAGTATTTGTATTTTTACCATGGAAGTCAATGGTGACCCAAAACAGCCTGGTGATTTTTTTTTTTTCAAAATATCTTCCTTTGTGTTCAGCAGAACAAAGAAATTCATACATATTTGGTACTGCTTGAGGGTGAGTAAATGACATCATAATTTTACATACTATTACTTTCAATGTTACTTTACAATACATTAGTTAACATGAATTAAGAATTAACAATACTTCATTCATCAATTACAATACAATAAAAATGTATTTATTAATACAGCATTTATTAATCTTAGTTAATAACTTCAACATTAACTAATGTGTTATTAAAATGACAGGGTGTGCTTGTTAACATTAATCAATGCACTGTGCCCTAACATGAATAAACAATATTGTATTTTCATTAACATTAACAAAGAAAAAAAATAGTGAAATAACTGCATAGTTCATGGTTTGTTTATGTTAGTTAATACATTAACTAATGTTAACAAATGACTTGTAAAGCGTTACTGAACCTTCTGTATTTTTGAGAAAAAAAAATTATTCTGGTTTGCACTGGTGAGACGTGTTTTTCTTGATCTTACTGAATCAACGGTCAAATTTTAGACTGAAGCTGATGCGAGTTTGCAATGGGAAAGTGCTAGATAATGCTTAGTTGCACCAGTATTGCAAAACGTGCTGCTCTGTAGAAACAATTTGGCACATTAGCATGAGCAATAATCATGCCCTGCCGCACTGGTTCAGGGTGTATCTGAACCAATGCCAGTTATCGTGGAGCATCTGTCAGCTCCGTTTGATGTTTGGTGTGTCGGTTTGGTAGGTCATGGCTTTAATGTAGACCTCTAGATTAAGAGTGCAGTTCTGAATAACACCAAAAATCTGATCACACCAAGGATCACCTCTGAATTTTCTATATAGCTACAAGATGACAGAAGATGATGTACACAATAATGCTATACAGGTTTGGGGGAAAATGTATTTCCAGGTGTATACAGTACATACCTGTCTCTACCTGTTCATCAGTCAAAGTATAAACATTCTCCACCCTGTCATCTCCTCCCTTTTATTTTATTAAAAAGGGTGTTTCCACAATCAACAAAGATATCTCATAGATTAAACTCCTGGGCATTCTCCACCCTACAGAAAGCTCACACACAAATCCTTTACTGCAGTTTGTTTTTATGAATTTTGAATGGTCTGTACTAACACTTTAAAATGAATATCATTCATTAGCGTGATATTTAAAAATGCTGTTTCAATATGCAGCATGTTGACCTCAGTGTAACCAACAATATGTTTTATACAGCGTTTATCTTAGCATTTATGCTCATTTCTACATCATTTCTTTTTTTTCTCCTTTAAAATTTAAGTTAGTTAACTAAAATAAAATATCATTGGAAAATATAGAATGTGACCCAGGGGTTTCTGGGCCCTATTGTGTGCATGCACGCAACATGATAGATCGATGTCAGGAGCTCACACATTACACAGCTTTTATTAAAAGAAGAATTGCCTTGATCTAAAAAAAACTATGCCTTGATCATAAACTACATTTCACAACCAAACACTCTCAAGAACTGATGTGGGGAATAAAGTAAGACCAGGAGGTTTTTGCGATGACTCCTTCCCCTGAACTTTCTTTTGCCACGTAGGTTGTCAGCGATGACATTTCCAGTCAAAACTCACTTCACGCGGTAAGACTGAATTGTCGACAAATATCTCATGGCCATCAGCAAGACATTTACATTTTTGATAACACACACCTGTGCGACTGCACACTTCAAAAAGCATGTGACTCATTTAAAATTTAGGAATTTGTTGCAGATTTCCAGAAAACTGTTGGCTTATCAGGGCTAAAAATGGTTATTGTAAAGTTTGAAAAATATTTGAAGCGTCATAGCAATGAACCAATTATTTGCTAGGAAATCCAAAACTAATGTTGTTGGTTATTACTAATTAAAGTAGGCTTTTAAAAGAAATAAAAATGTGTGTGGAGGTGTTTGTGTATGCATCATAATACCTTCTAACAGTCTGAGATGGGGTTCTTTGTTTGGTGCTACTTCCTGAGTGGCTGAGGAACCTGAAAGATCAGAAAATCCATTATGTCTTTGAATTATGGCTTATTTCCACCGAGCACTATGGTTCAGTACAGTACGGTATGGCATACAGTTATACACAATTATGTCTGTTTCCATTGTCAGATGTTGTGAACGGTACCAAAATAGTGAACTGTACTGTACCACTTTTTTGGTACCCTTCCTGGGGTACAACTGTCGCTTTTGCGTGATACAAGGTGATAAAGCTTTTCCGTCACTGCTGTCCATGAGTGTTGGGTTTATTTAAATCGTTGTGCACAAACACAAAAAAAATGTATTTTACAATTTTCACACAGACATCAGTCGTTTCCCAACATGCCTTCTTGTCTTTCAGTGGAAACAAGTCTCTATTTGACATGCATCAGTGGTGCATGGAAAAAAAACCCTGAAACCATATTAACAAGTGAGAAAAAAAAAAAAAAGGCACCTGGAATTTGTGTGCAGCTATTTGTTCTGAGCATTCAGCCATGACATGTACCCAAACACCTGTAAAGCAATCTAGCTTTGGATTCAAAATCTTGTACGTGTATAGTTTTTTTTATGTGAACCGAAACAAATTCAAAAGAAAGGAATCCAATTGCACATCAAAAGGCCAAAAGGACATGCGGAAATATTTCAAATAGTTTCCTGCATGCAACACACTGTTATGAGTATTTCACTTCAAAAAACGGATTAAATTGGAACCACATTTGAACACTTTTTTTAACACATAATTTTGAACACATAATTAAAACCATGCACATTCTTGCTAATACACAACACGCACAGATGTACTGGATGTGTGCTATACACCTTTTCTTCTAATGGCACACATTCAGCGTTTGAGACAAACACACACATATAAATCACACACATCTCTCCTTCTACCTGTGAGCTCTCCCCGCGGCTCTTCTACGGTGTATTAGACTCTCTGCCCTACAAATTAGGGATCGCCTCCTGAGAGCCAAATGTCATGTGTGCACCAATCAGATCCCGGCATTAGGTGGAGATGTAGAAAGTGATGGAGAAGGAGATGAAAGGAGAAAGAGGAGGAGGAATATGGTGATTCATTTGTTAGTAAGCAGAGAGGGTCTGATCCTATTACTTCAAAAAACTGACGGCCATCCTCTTATTTCAGAGGCAGCAGACGGCATGGAAGTGCATATCGAAAAGGAACTGACAAGACGCGCATTCATTTCAGAATCTCTCAAAGAAACGAAACGAAAGAGAGCAGAATCAGCTGAGGTATCAGGATAAGGCCCAAAAGAAAGAAAGACTCTGAAAAACTGAGTCCAGGGGTTAGGAGAAGTGTATATAAAATGGATATAAAGTGTATATAGTGTCAATTTATTGTGTTAATACAGCTATATTAATTTTGATAATAAAACATACAACAGAATTTAAAAAAAAGTACAATACTAGCTACCAGGCCTTAAATAAAACTGTGCCTTACAATGAAAACGCGGTCACTGCTTACTCAACCGCATGTCATTTCAAACCCATAAGACTATGGTTAATCTTTCATTAGAGGGACACAAACTTAGCATGATAGCCACCACTGAGGTCCTTGAGGTCCATTCATTTGAATAAATTCAGTTGCTTGAACTAACTGAGCTTTGATGCTCATACAAACGGCTCATATTTTGCTTATGTATCGTTTATAATTGAATCTAAAATGATGCACAGGATTGAAATATAATTGTACTAAATTGAATGTCTTTTAACATAATTAAACCTTTTCCTCCTCCTCCATTGCAACTTTTTGTAAGTTTCTTATGTATCTGCTTGACAAATCATGTATGATACTTGGCCAAATGATTACTGTTGCTTACTTTAGACATCCTAAAATGCTTATCTGGAGATCAGGTCGTTATTATCTAGTTGTTCATCTCTTTATTATCACATCATCTATTAGGACATGGGCACCAGACAAGCTTAATTGTGCTTAGTATTTCAATATTTATGAAACCCTTCATAGATCTGAATCACAGGTTTATGAAAGGTTCATTTTTTGGTTTTGGGAGTCCCAAACAACAGGTTGAAATGCATGAAAGGTCAAAAACCACTTCAATTTTCTCATAATATGCATTTATTTTTACCTTATTTGTTCAAGGACTCCCAATGATTTGTTCAATTATTAATTTTTCAAAACACCTCCAGTGATTGGTTGCTTTTATTTAAACGAAACCCAGTGGCAATGAATGAGTTTAAATTTTCATTCAGACAAATATGAAAAGACCAAAAATTGGGCGGGAAATATGCTGATGAACACTTGGGACTCGTTTTAAAAAAACGACTCGTTTCAGTGATTCAGTCGAGTATTTCTTTTGAAAGACAATAACGTTATACACGGTGCATTTTTTTAGATATAAAACTTTGGATGTTTTCATTTCATTCATGAAAGGTAATCCATAATAGAGGCACTATAATGTCTGTTCTGAAGACTGACCAAACTCTTGTGGGTAGGGAATGAAATGAGGTTCTGAAATGAGGCTCTGAAAGTTGCATGAGCATGTGTGATTTATCAAGAAAGATCACCTGTTCTGTTGCTCTTGTTGTAGCAGTTGTACTGCGATCTTCCTCAGATCCAACACCTCCTTTAAGTCATCCTCATCTTCTTCAGCTAACTGCTCTTTCTCAGAGCTTAAGTAGACAAGAGAGAGAGACAAAAATAAAGAGATGAAAGGATGTTATTTCTGCATTCTGAAACATGACTTAAACAGTTACATTTTTATATTCTGTTACTTGATATATAACTACAGAATTTCAGTCATCAGTAACTAAGTCTGAGTCCATGTGAAGTTAAAGCAATTCATAAAAGAACATTGTTTAGAAATATCACATCGATGATTGTGGCATGCATTCACTTGAGGAATTCATTCATCATGTACCAATTCCTTGCAGTCTTGTAGTGTCTAGTGACTATTTGGTCATAATTACTAGCATTTACTGTCACCTCCATCTGTACACACATCTCATTTCAATTAACTGCTCAAAAATTCAAGATGCTTTAGTTAGAAACAGAATATATTACACAGCTTTTGTCCAGATTTTCTACACAATACATATTGAGTCCGACAATGCATAATCTTCATGACCGGTCCACATCCATCTCTATGACAACTGTTTTGAACATAATTTCAAGTGTCATCTCCTCTCCAAAAATAAATTATGAAAGAAAATCAAAGCATTCTGGAGAAATTTTGTGATGGCAGTACCACTCAGAGATGTAAGGTCAGAAGTGATGTAAAAGCTTTTAGAACTGAAGAGTTTTATAAAGAGGTTTTCTCTACTAACAAATTTTCTAAACTAATGAGGGAAAAAAAAAAAAACATCAACACACAACACACTTTGACTCCACCCTTTTCTTTTCACCATACAAGGAATTGTTCTTATACACGAACCTAACGTACTCGTACACCCACTCAAGCTACGGGAACATCGAATATCTGGAAGGTATGGCTACTAACTGGGAATTTACCTGATGATTGAAGTGCTTGTTTCTTTTCCACATGTGGATACAATCTGGGAATTCTCTGGAAACCTTAAATGGCACAAGTCGACTACGATGTAAAACTCCTGCGAACCTCCAAACTGCGAAACAAACCTTCTGTGTTTTTTTTCCTCCATTTAGTGTGTCTAGCCAAATTAACAGCAAAAAAGGCTCCACCCATTTTATTAGTAATCTGGGGTCTTTCCTAATATTGGATGGAAATGAGATATTCCGGGTCATCTAACAATCTGGAGTAAGTGACACTGTTCAATGCAATGGTGTTAAATAAATCTGCATTTAAAAACAACACAAGGGTGGAGAAAGCTTTTGGTACTGGACAAAAAAAGGATAGGAACTATTTTTTTTTTGCTTTGTTTTGCTTTTTCTCCATTTGATGCTTAATTCAATGCAAGGAAACTTTCTGTTAATATGATCCATCTCATGTTAACACTTATGGAACAACAAGGTAAAGTAAAACGCATAGTGACCTATGTTAATGAAAGGACATTAGGACATCAATTTTGGTAAAATATCAAAAATCTCTACTACTTCAAAGATTCTTCAATGAACTGGTGCCCAAACAAGTTTTTTAAGGAGGCACGTTTACACTGTGAATCATGTCTATAGATGGCGCTGCCAAAGAGTCAAACACTGTATTTATGTATGTGTGTTGTGCAAAGTCTATGATTGTTAAAACCATCCCTACTTTTTAAATTAAATACCTATTATGATTATTTTTTCAAAGCACTAACAAAGAATGGCATATGAGTCCAACTGTCATGGCTGTAATGTAACCTTCAAACGAACATGGAAGTCACTTTCTGTGTGCAGATAAATGCATAAATACACACTTTGACTTATTAACACGTCATTAACAGCAGTTTAGGTTAATAATAACCACAAACCACCTTTTTTAGGTGGGCTCTAGTACGGTTACCAGGTGAGCACTGGAATTTAGATAACAGTGTTCACATTATCCAAATGAACCACACTCTGACATTAAGCAAACTAACCTCCACTCTCTGAATCTACATGTTACAACACTAGCCTGGATCTAAATGAGATCTAATCTGGCTGGGTGAATGATCTTTGGGCAAGGAATATTAAAGGATTTAAGGTTTCATTTTTAACGTCAGTTCACCAGAACACAAGGGGATTTTTTTTGGCACATAACATTGCATAACCTCCTCTGGTTAACTTCTTTGGAATAGCAAGACAAAAAAAAAAAAAAAAAAAAAAAATGCTTGTAACAGTTAGGACAACATCATTGCTATATCACATGTGGAAAACTACCCACATTAAATGCAAACAGCTTTAAATGTGCAAAGATTAAGATAGCATTCATACTGCATTGACACTTGATTGAAAATAAAAAAACAATTACAATTGTCCATATCATATTAATTGCCACAAAAACATAAATGCATGCAAATTTCATGTCCTACATCCTCTCTCCTGCTAGAGGACAATCAAATGTAAAGCTCCATTTATACTATAATGTCTGCTCTTTCACTTATTTTAACTTCAGTCCATCTGTTGACAAAATATGTCGAACCCTTGCCCACAGAGCAGTGTAACTTCATACTTCACCTAGAATGCACTTTATACCAATAGACAGTATTTAAGAAATTGCAGTCTATACCAGGAATGTACGTTTACAAGTCAACACAAGAATATAGGTTCAGTTGTTGCAGTCACCTCAGTTCAGGTGGGCACTATTCAGTTATCACCTTTTCATAGTTTGTCAGTACTTTTACAGCAAAGTGATTGTGCAATCCACATAAGTGCGTAAAACAGTGAAGTTCAGAGACAAATTACTTAAGGAAAACAGCTGAGCTTGGAAGCAATCAAATATCACAAGACCCTCTGTTTGAAAATTCAGACTGATAGCAAAACAAATTTTAAAAGAGAATTTTAATTATTTTATTAAGAATTTAAGAATTATGTTATACAAAATAATTTTGACAACACAAAACTCTGATTACAATACAATGCTTTGTGACAGCTCGTTGCATAATCAGAGACACAGTAGTGGTTTGTTGGCTATGAGAGACACAGTGATGCAAACCAGGAAAAATGTGCCACACCTATTCTAAGTTATCTAAAATAACAATAATAATAAAAAAGGGGAAAAATGAGTCACTTGCTTTGACAAAACATGCATGTTTGTCCCTTTTCCCCTCCCTTGCTTTCTGTGTGGAAACACAAGGCTGAGTGTTTTAGAGGTCAAAAACATAAGCAAAATACTGCAAACCACAGACATTTCGATTTTATTTCTCTAAGCTGCTGCTCACAAAATAATTTTCTACAGTTTTTTTATGCAATAAAGGGAGATATTTTTGTCTTATTGTGTCACAGTGCTCAAATAAGAAGTGTAAAAATTGCATCTGTATATATCTCACTGAATGCCCCCAAAATGTTTAAGAGCACTACACAGCTGGTACTTATTATAGAGGTGTTCTTGGAACACAGTGCCAATATAAAAGGGCCAATATTTTTTGTGAGCCGAAGGTTTTTCCTAATCAATGCATTTTTCCCTTTTTAAGAACCTGCTTGGATCTTAAATAATAAGTATGAATATAGATTTACAGTATTGTTTATGCTTCCACACTACCTTTCAAATTCTTGTTTTTTTTTTTAAGAAATTAAAATTAAACTTGCCAAAAGTGACAGTGAAGACTTTTTACAAAAGATTTCTGTTTCTAATGCTGCTGTTATGAATTTTCCTTTCATTAAAGGATCCTGAAAAAACCCACAAATATATTCAGCAGCACAACTGTATCTGACATGGATAATAGTAAGAAATATTACTTGAAATATTAGCTAGATGGATAATATGACGGTGAAAGACTAATAACGGTTGCTGAAAGTACACTTTTGCCATCACAGGGGGAAAAAAATAAATTTTCAAATATCCTAAAATAACTGCTTTCTATTTTCTATCTGAATAATAATTTACATAATTGCTGTTTTTATAAAATAAACGCAACCCATACATTTTAGTTGTAGTGTATGTATGAATAAAACCATTTATTTAATACTAAAAGCTGCATAATGCGTTTAAAACTGTTCATATTTTCATTTGAATTAGAGCATGTTGCACCAATTATGAATCTCCCCTGCATCCCCTACCTCAGCTTCCATGGAAATATGGGGGATATTTGTGTGTGCTGGAGACTCTAAGGGTAATATTTCATGGCAACTTTACATCAGCAGCAGAACTGAATTGGTAATTGACCGTGAAAACAATCACTTAAGTTCTATGTAGAGAAATTTCGGGTGAAATATATTTTGTTTTTACAGGCAGGAAGAGTTTCAGGCACTATTTATGATAATGGTTTATGATAAAAATCTGTGCAGGAAATTGCCTTCCATACTGGAATGTTAGCTGCATAAAAATCAACCACAAAACACCAGGCAGACTTACCCTGACTCCTCTTTCCAGTTCTCTTTGTCTTTGCTTTGGTGCGTTTTAAGAACCCGCTCCAGCTCCTGAGAATAAAAGAGGGGAAGCTCTTTCACAGACTGTGGTTTAGGGAGTGCTTTTATGTATACATGCGTCTTTTTTGAAACTTAAGGATTAATGACGGCTTTACAACTGGGTGTGTGTGACGTTTTATACATACAGTACCTTTATACATGACACATAGGGTGCATTGTGCTGTAGATCTCCCTCTGACAGAGTGGCCTCTTCATCTGGGTTTGGGTCAATAAAGTCATATGGGTCCTGATCTGCACATAATCGAGATGAGAAAACTAAAGTGTGACACTTTCTTTTTGTAAAATTACTTTATACCAACTAGACACCTGTGATATGACATGCTCACTTTCCACAAACACAAAGAACCATTGTTTTTGTTATTGTTGTGAGATTGCTAGGGCATGTGATTTGCATTCAAGTGTGTTTTGATTGTGATTAAGCTTTTTCAGTCTTAAAATCACAATAATGTAACATAATTACAGAAATATATGACATGTCAAACCTCGCGGAATTAAACCATTCCTCTTTGTTGCTTCGGGTGATTTTCGTATTAGTTTGTGCGGTTTACTTAACTGACAGCTGTCTTTTATAACATTATTAATTAGAAGGTTATGGATTAGTAAGGCTTTGTATAGACAGATGCCAAAAATCTGTTTCTAATTTAATTGGTTGTTTGTTTGCTGGAAAAATACATCCTTTTTTTTCCCCCTCAGACAACATAAACCTAACCTGTGGTAAATATGTGATTTGTAATACGCAGACCTGTAGGAAATGTAAATGTTTATACGAAGAGCTAATACTTATTTTGGTTAACATAAACAATGAATGTATGGGCCAGTGGATGCAGACATGATCTATGCAGGAATGTCTAAACACATTTCTATTACTCTTTATCATAATATTGGATGCTAATGTATTTGTACTTGGACTAGGAAAGCAACGGTAAGATTTTTACATCCTCCAAGTTAAACAGTGAGTAGTATTTATATAACCAATACAACACTGTGTAGCATTACTAATGCTGAAAGAACACCTTTGTTTGAGTCCAGCTTCGTAAGAAGTATGTGTGCGTCAGCCCGTGCCGTCTCTGATACTTGAGAGTGGAGACTCATGGTGTCATCATCAGATGGCTAAAAACAAGAGACACAGAGCAGGAGAAAGAGGAAACAAAAAAAAAAAAAAATGAAAAAAATGAAAAATTTTATTTTTTGTGAGAGACACTCTCCGGCAAGCTGTTACTTGTACTTAGCAACTGCTACTTGTGTTCCTCCCAAATAATTGATCTCATCAATTCTCCTGCAAGATAACTTTTCTTAAACATTCAGGTCAGGCCTGGCTCTACAAGTTTACCTGACCCCACCTTATTATGGGCTTATCCATCCTCACTCCTATTTCTTGTTTGGTTGCCTGGCAGAATTGTCAAAAAAATATTTCCCTATTGTGTCAACAGCCCATTTAAGCGTGTATGACTAATGTCCATATATGTGCGTTTACCTCTGTAGTCGACAGCCTTTTGTCACCGTTGTCACTGCCAATACCTGAGTCAGGGCCATGGTTCTTACTGGGATAGAAATCTTCCATACTAAACAAACAAGCATTCATACATGTAAAACAAAGACACAAACGACACAACTGAAATGAAGCAATATCAAACTTGGAAGATTCAACACTGTTATACAACAGGCAGTTATGTGAATAAGTTAAAGGTGCTCTATGAGATGTTGCAGGATTTTAGTTCGATTTCATTTTTATCTCAAACCGCATGCATCACCCCTTGATCGTCTTGCTGTCTGCCCTCTGAATACATTGGGAAAAAACCCGGTCTCGAAAGACAACACAGAGGCTGCAATACCAAAACAAACAATATGGGCACAGGATTTGCACCAAAACAATAACAAACTTCGGCCAACCAATCGGCAAGAAGAGGTGGGGTAATGCTCATGCACATTATAGACAGGGTTGATTGTACAGCGTGAATCTGAGAGTGGGTTAGCTGAATACTGTATATTATTTTTGGAAAATGGAGGTATGACCAAAGAAAAGACGCTCTGAGGAATATAAGGTGAGAAGAAGAGAAATCGAGAAAAAACGAAACAAGACCCAGCATCCCTCCTCCACCCCTTCTCCTCCGATATTAGCTGCTTCCTCTGGGGGGCGAGAGGGAGTCGAGCAGGACATCGAGCTCAGCACTGGTAAGCGTTCTACCCTTCTAGGGCTTGACGTTTGCTGACATCCCAGCCCGCTCCCAGGACAGCATGCCAAATATGCTAAATTATGATCATAAGGAAGAGCCAGCTCGTGAAGTGACGTCAAACAGCATCTCATAGAGCACCTATAAGAGGGGGAAACGTTACGAAGACCGTTTTCCGAGTGAAATTCTTTTTGTGCTCTGAGCATACGCAATTATTTATTAATCCAAAATTTATATTTTAAAATATA
>JAUMHP010000046.1:9177471-9187936 GCA_032361065.1 Enteromius trimaculatus
CTGGATTGGTCAACTCAGAGTTCAAGTTTAAACTCCGAGTTGTTTGAACCTCCTTTCTGAAATAGGCCCCAGGTATATACTCCTTCTCAGCATTAAATTCAATTTATTCTAAATTCTGTCTGATTTCCATTTTTTTTATTTGTCCAAAACCTATTTAATATTAGCATGGATAAATGCTGACTTCCTGTTGTGATACTCGGCTTTAGTTGAAATGTTGCCCTTGTTTTTATTCAGCCTCTTGTTCTCACTAAGAGCAACGTGTTCTTTGAAATGTTCTCTGCTTGAGCCCACACAGTTATTGAAACTCGCTCTTTGAGTGTGAAGTGCAGATCTGTTCACAGTGACCAGTATGAGTTTGTGATTTAACATTTAAAAGCATTTTCATGCCAGTTACCTCTGCTGTGCCATTAATATTTCTGTTTTATAGTCAAGGAAGCCCTGCTCTTTTTATAATAATAATGAAATATTTTAATATATATATTTATTATAGTTAAGTGTTGTTCAGATGGTATCGAAGTAAACCGTTGCAACCTTTTTTTGTAGAATTGACTAATCGTTTGAATTATTCAACTCACAGGTTTGTGACATTACACAGCTGCTTGCCATACATGATGTGTTGACTGAGGTACTAGCAGAAATGATTGTAATGTTTGGCTTCAGGCTGTGCAGGTGAGCTGCGGAACAGGAACTGCTTTAGACAACAGCGAGGGTGTGCTGCATTAGTGCCACGTTTAGCACTCTACAATGCTGTCAACATGATGGCCGAGACAGCCAGGTTTATAATAGCATCGCTCTCTGTCTCTTAAATACACACACCCTTCTGTCCTCACCCACTTAATTAAGTGCTAAATTCGTGGTGAGGGTGAGCCGTGGCTATTCATAGAAATGTATTAATAGAGTGATTTAAGGGGTAAGGAGGGCAGCGAGAGTGTAGGATGTAATAGGACGAAGAACGTTTGCTCTTTCACGTGAGAAAATGAGGAGTGAAGCAAGAGGGAAAGCACAAACGAAGGTAGTGTGTGACTGTAAGGGTATGTCAAAGCTGATTGTTCAGGTCATCGAGCACCATCTGTGCACAGTAAAGGGTATTACTGGGGTGTGTGTGTTCACTATTCTGTGAACCTCTTTTTCTGCCAGTGCACTTCTGTTTCACTCACTCATATACACAGGGCAGCTTAAATGGATATTTTACCCAAAAATGAAGATTTCCTGTCTATTTATTCAACCTCAGACCATCCAAGAATTGACACCAGTTCATGGATTTCCGTGTTGGCTTGAGGCCATGGATTACCAGTAGTAATGTAAATAATCCAAAGTTTCTTGCAGATGTCGATTGTTTCGCTTCACAAAACCAGTAATTATCATCAGGAGGACTATTACGTTTTTGTTGCCTGTAATGTGATTGTAACCCGCTGTTTTTTTGTTTTCGCTAAGGAACACCGTTTTAGCTAAAATTACTGTTGTTCTTTGATTGCTTAAGGGTAAGTAAATTAATTGTAAATATGTCGTGTTTGGGGTGGACTGTCCATTTATTTAAAGCAGTGTTTGTGAGCCTTTAATGCTCCAAAAGCGGCACCTAGTGGCAAAAAAGAATTTGCATTTTCATTCAGACAATGCAAAAATCAAGTTTTCCCAGGTCTGCAAGCAACAAGTGGTGGGCAATATGCTAATGTTTCATTTTGACATCAACATGGGATTCATTTTAACGACTAATTTAACTAACAATGGTTTGGATTGACATGAGGGTAAGTAATTAATGACAGAATTTTCATTTTTGTTTTGAAATTTTAAAGCTTTAAAGCTTTCGTTCACTTAGAGCTGTTGACACTGCATGAAACGTCATTTTCAAAAATTAAAAAGCCATACCTGCAAACTCCGTACTTTGCGTACCTGCAAACTCCAGACTGATGGAAAAAACTTGCGAAAATTTATTGCTATTTTAATGTCAGAATGGCAAATTTTGCTGAAAGGTGATGGCTGAACAGATATGAACTTGTGCTCCTCTAAGGGCCATCATCTTGTTTCAGCCCTGTCTACTAAAGATGTTCACTGAATTTGTTTGTCTGTGCATCTTTGTCTTCTTGAATGTACCTGAGCTTTGTGCTTGAATTAAATTAAATTTGACAATGGCTTGGTTCACATCTTGTTCGCTGAGCTCACAAGAAGCTGCATTTGAAGTGGCCACTGCCAGACCCTTGCACTTTCATCTACAATGCACAGTCCGTCCATGGGTTCAGTAAAGCCCTCTCTGACCCGTCCCACCTGCCAAACACTCATCTCAACAACATTAGAAACATGGAAAATTGCAGTGTCATGTCTTGAAATGCAAATCAGCTTTCTTTCATGTCCGCTTCAATCGAGTGCGAGTGGCTTTTGATAAGGTCACAACCCAGATTCCAGATCTTCAAGAAACCGTTTAAATTAGGAAAGCAGAAAGGCAAGCAATGCCATCATGCTAAGCTTCTCTGTGTCTTTCAGCTTACCTTTCTTGCAGCCACTAATCGGTCACCATTATCTGTAATACCTTAATGGAGAATCCATAGTTGATGGAGAGGGGGTGAGTCAGAAGTAAGCTAAAGAACAACATTGATTTTGATTTTAGTGAGTGGTTAATTTGCTGTTGTGGTGTTCCTTCACAGATTAGCTTTTAACGAAGGCTTCTGTTAACAGATTCTCTGTCCAGTTTATCACTTTAGACAGTGACTCATCTGTTCTGAGCTGCGGGCTTACAGCTTGAGGCGCTGTTTGATCATTGCAGTATAATTGCTTTTGTTGAAGGCATCTCACCTGCTGTCTGGTGCACGCAGGTGAACAAACGATTGCTTTAGTGTTGTTAACTGACTTGTGCTATTGAGACACTCACAAATTGCCTCTGATGATATCTCTGTTTCTAAGCTCAGCCTATAACAAGATCCATAGCAGACCTTCAGTGAACTTTTTGTGTGTGTGTTTGTGTTAGTTCTCCCCTGTGTTTCCATATACATAATTCAGTTTGCATTGCAGTGAGTGTATGAATAAGTGCTAGACTTCTTCTCAAACAGAAAATATGGTGACAGATGTTTTGAGTAGATGGATCTTTTAAAAAGGTTGCCAGTAATGACGGTATCAACTTTTTGGGTATGAGTTTGGGTTGTCTGTCTCTCTTAGGTACATAGTGATATGTATCATAGATGATATTACTTTTCGCACGTTAACATCCTGTCATATCTTTAATTTCCTGGTGAAATAACATTTTGCTTAATTATACATGGTTGCAATGAAAATAAATTAACTAAATTTACCATTCACAAAAACCTGCCCTTCTTGGTTAAACGTTGCTATCTTCAACAAACAATGCTGCTTTCAGACTTCACGTCATGTTCTCACACAGTGAAAAATACATCACAGAGCAGAGAGGGAACTGGCAACACACTGATAGACGAGACAGAGCAGGCTACTTCTGGTATGACGCAAGATCTCAGGAATCCAAGCTTTAATTTCTTATTTTATATAAGTTCAAATGATAAATACTGATTCGTGTATCTTTCATGATAGATAACATTATGGCCTCAGTTAAAGGGATTGTGACATACACTTGTATTTTATAGTAACCATTTTTCATTCTGATGTTCATTCATGTTCAAGTGCTGTGAAATTTATTTGCTCTCATGTCGGATTTGTGGTTGGGATACAGCTGTGGCTCTTGGGCATGCACCCATAAATATATTGTCATTTTTGTCAGGATGTAGAGCAATTATTTGTGTATTTGCATTAGTATTTGCGTATATAGGTGTAGATGTTAATATAACAATCTTATAGGTATAAAAATAATAGTTTCTGCCGTAACCGTCAGACAGAATGGTGGATTGGGCATTATGGTTTGTCAGATTGCCTGTCAATCAAACTCTTTGCGAACAGTCAATTGATTTGCATAAAAAATGATCATAAATCATTCTAATGCTGATTTTGTGCAACATTTCTGGTTGTCAGTGTTGAAAAGCAATGTGCCACTTAATATTTCTATGAAAAGTTATCCATTTTCGTGGGTGCCTTTTGAATATGCTCAAAACTAAAATTTATTAGAACATATTTTGAAACAATTTTCTGTCACTTTTGATTAATTTAATGCATCCTTGCTGATTTAATGAAATAACTGATCACAAATTCTATTATATCTATTAAAATATTTGGTTGGTAGTGTCTTAATTAAATGGAAAATTAATTTACATTGGACCCAAGCAGCAGTCATGTTTTTACACAATGTAGCACATCCAAAAAGCAATTGAATAAGTTAAAGGACATCTACTCTGGCTTTTTGTCAGCACTTTAAATGAAGACGGACGTAATCGCAGAAACGAATGTGGGAGCTCTTTCTTTTCCTCTGTCTTCTCGTTGACGTGTTGTCACGGCAGTGGGTGAAGAGCCCCGCGGTGGAGTTTGTGCCCTGCTTGCGCCGCCTAGCTAGAGATGTTTTGAAAAGACCTGTCTCTCACAATGGACATCAGAGGGGAATTCTTCTCCATTATACAACACAGGAACAGAAGTGATGTTCTTTAATGTTCAATAGAATCATACTCCGTTTTTCTTTTTTTTTTTTTTTGCCTGCAGTCGTGCGTTGTATTTTATGCCAGGTCATTAAACTCTTATCTGAGACTATTTCTCGCTCACAAGCGCTCCGCAGTCAGCTATGGCAAGCCAGTTTAACATTTCTTTTCTATGCTTAAAACTAACTAGAATTTTTTTTTAAATTAAAAACTGAATAACTAATTATTTTCAGTAGTTACTATACATCTAGTATTTTTTTTTCTGAGAGTGACTATAAACTATTCACGTAAATATTTTTACTAGATACTTGTAAATATTGATTACACACTAGATCTATTAGCTTAACACTCGCTGTCCTAAAATAATAGCATATACATTATATATAAATATATTAGGTTTGGGATGATCGATGATGTCATCGTCCATCACCGATGGCCGATAGACATCGCGATCCTCTGCCCCGCCGCAGCAGCAGCAACCAGCTTTGCGAAAACGCACTTAATCTATGTACTTGCAAAGAAATGGGGCCTGCGAGCTCATTTCAAAGTCCTGCGCTCGATCTTCTCCCACCTGCTCGCGTTAACACTGTTATTTTTGTCAGCCGTGGGTCGGGGCTTGATGTTTTAGTTACAACTAAACAACCCCCCCCCCCCCCAACAACCACAGCCTACGACGATGTCATTGGCCATCGCAATGTTTCACATTAGACATTGTGCGATGCCAAATTGGTCGACATCGCCCAACCCTAATATATGTGTAACTAATGTCTAGTCGGAATGGTTACTTCATGGTTAAATTAAATCTTATGATTTAAATTGTGTAAAAAAAAAAAAAAAAAAAAAAAAATTTATGTAAAATAGTGTTGCTACTAAGAAAAGTGCAATATGTAGTAATTGTTTGAATCGTTAATCATGACTTATTATGAATACTAATAGGCTAGTAATGACATGCTACTAGTAAAACTTAAGCAACAACTAATAAACATATTAATTAGAATGTAAAGCACAGATCACCATAGAATTTAGGCTAATGCCAAACATTCATAGTATGCATTGAAAAAGTACTTCAGGTTAACCTGGTAGATATCGTAGGGCTCGTTGTTTTTCTGTAGTTATTAAAAAGAAGGGATATTACCCTACAATAGACTGTAGATAATTGAATCAATGTTTACTCGGCTTGCCATACTCAGCCTGCATTCAAACAAGGTGGCACAATAGCTGAACATCCAGTGCACCGACCGCGCATGCCTCTTCCTTGCACTGACCGGACGCGACGGTGCCTATTTTCTTCCTCCCCTCCATCATCATCATCATCCCTCTCTCTTTCTCAGGAGATGATGCTCGGCTCAGGCACACCTGCTTTTCACCTCTCGGCTCAGGCTTAAGTGTTATTCCTCCCGGTTTTCCGCCAACCTTCTCTGCGGTATTCAGACAGAGCTGCCTCAATCAGAGAAGCACTGCCTTTAAACAGAGCTGCCTGTGTCGGCGGTCGATCCTCCTCTTTATTTTCCTCAGTGAGGGCTGCCGGGGATGGACGCCCGCGCTGGTCGCCTCTCTATGGACTCGCTCTTGACGGCTTTTCTCATTCGCGTTGTATCTCAGAGGTGCTGACTGGAAAAACATGCCGTTGAAATGGAAAAGCGGTTCGCCCGTCAGCTGGAAATTTCCCGTGCCCGTCCTTAAAACGTCCAGGTCCTCTCCGCTGTCTCCAGCATACATGTAAGTAGCTTTAATATCAACGCGTCGAAGTGAGTTCTTGTGTGTTTTACAATGTGACCGTCAGTAACTGAGAGCGCGCGAGTATGTTTATATCCCGTCTTTACTCGTTCATTAAGGATGCTGCTGCTGTGCTGCTTGTTTCGGGGTCGGTGTCGCCTCCCTTCGTTTCTCTGTAACCTAATTGTGAACGAGGTCTTGAGACCCGTTTTATAACGTTTAGCATGTTTCCGCGAAACGCCTAGATCTCTGAATCCACAGTGCTTTCTCTACTCTCCCTTACAGCTTTGTTTATGAGATCTAGTAAGCACCGGGCCGCGATAACAGCCGGCGAAGCAGTCTTTTGTCCTGGCGTGTCGTGCGCTCTGGATTGGAGCGCTAGTGTTGATGTGGTGGTGGGTGGGGGCCCGGTGGGCTGCTGGAGGATGCAGCACGGATGCTGGATGATACACGGAACATGACCGCTAGCGCTTCCGCTCGGCAAGGTTTATACACCAATGCACGACTAACTTCCAATGTGTACTAGAAAAGCAGCTGCGTGTCTTTAACATGATCTTCTGTGCGCACCGGAGTAATGTATCCTACATCAATGCTTCGTTGAAACGAACCCATAAAGAAAACCTTTTAAACCTTAGCATGATTATCAAATCCCATTTTATATCCTATGTTGTCTTAATTTGTGTGGATTTTTTTCCAAGCAACTTCCAACCAGTGCATCATCAAGCCAATTTAGTGAGACATAGCCTACTAATATGAAATGTGTTGTCAACAGCCATGCAAATAAAGGCGTTATGATAGATATCATGTTCAAAATGTATTGTAGTATTCATTTAAATGCACAAATTCACATTGGACATTGTTTCAAAGCTGCTGCTAAAAATGCAGCATGCAATGTTGCAATCAAAAAAACTACATGTGACCGATTCAAGGGAAGGTATTTTGTACTAATGGAGGGAGCTCATCATCTGGCAGCGAAATAAATGTCCGTATGGCAATAGTTAAGTTACCTGTATTTATATAGCGCGTTTAACAATACAAATTGTGTCAAAGCACTTCACAATATCAAATTGGAGAATAGAGAGTCAGTAATGTATAATGACAAGATTAAACAATGAATTCAATAAAGAAATGTCTTTACTTGAAAAGAGAAGTCATTGTCTCAGTTTAGATTAAATAGCATCTGTGTAATCAAATCAGCTATAATCACTAAAAATTAAGTGTCCCCAACTAAGCAAGCCAGAGGTGACAGCAGCAAGGAAACCAGAACTCTATCTGTGACAGAATTAGAGAAATAAACCCTGGGAGAAACCTGACATAGTTGGGGGGCCAGTTCTCCCCTGGTCAGATGAAACAAATGAATTTATAGTTTAATGTGTTTTTATTATTTGAAGTGTTTCATATGACTTATTGATCTGCTATAATTGTAATGCATAGTTTAATGCATTTATTGTTTCTTTGGTAGTTTTGAACAATCTGTCCAGTTTTAATTTTTTGGTCTGTACATTAGACCGTACCGCAATTTTTCTCTTTGTATTCATTATAGATCTTCATTTTCCTTTGGCGCAAAGTTGAAACCGTGACTAGCTGTTTGCAGGAGCACTTTGAGAGTTAACTGTGAAACGAGAGTTTGAAACACTGGTCTGTTTTGTTAATCATAGGCTATATCGGTCTTCATTTGAGCGTGGCTTTGCTAGTTCAGTTCAACTCAATTTAAAGGCTAGGTCAGAGAAAATCCTTTTCTTGTCTCTTATGTTTTGATAATAGTTTCTTTCTCCTGTCTGTAAGTATTTTAGTTTTTCTTAGTCTTTCTAGCAGTAACTCTATTGTGCATATGCAGTCCTTTTTTAAGTTTCCCTTTGAGAATCAAACTATGTCTATGTATATGTGTCTGAATCTTCTCAGATTTAATGTTTGGGGTTGTGGATTACAGTGTTGAGTTCCCGACCCTGCTGTCGCCCCTCCAAGTCAAACCTTGCCCAGTAAAAACAAAGTCTATTTTTACTGCTTTGGCTGTGTGTTGTGTGTGATTACAGGGTGAGCTGTGGTCTATGTAGTTCTTAATGGGTAGAGAGATGCCGCTCGGACACATGAATCACTCTCTTTTTTTTGTGAGTGTGTGTTGAGACAGAAAATATTAAACAACAGGATGTTTTTGCCAGCTGCTTAAAACAAATGGTACTTGTGTGAGTTTGGACATTCACGCAGAGGATGAACTGTGAAGTTTCAATAATTGTTTTATTACAAGAGATTACAGAAGTCCACACCACAACTGTAATGACACGGAGGAACAATGTCATGGGAAGGTCTTTGCACCTGATGAACAATGCTATATTGACATCCAGTAAGAATCCACACAACTTAATGAGCCTGAGCATTTAAATCGGCAGATGACATAACTGTAGTGCACACTTTTAATACACATTATCATTAACTGGTGTGGGCATGAATTATGGCTGCAAGATTAATCCAAATTAAACCGAAATTGCAATGTGGCTTTGTGTGTTTTATCAAATTGCAAAGACTGAGGTTTAATTAGATAAATATGCGCTGTGTGTTTAAGAGTTTAGATTGACAATATGTCGACGCAGCTTGATTTGCAGCAAATGCTGCTCCACACAAACTCATTTTTCTTCTTAACATATGTATATCGTTACTTTTATAAGTAATATCTTTGGTCTGTGAGGTTTGTGGTTTTTTTTTTTTTTAAAGATAAACTAATGCATGTTTTATTTCCATATAGGACTATATTAAAGTTAAAGTGCATGTGGTGTTAGGTAGGTGAGGATTCATTTAGTTGAGTGTACTCCTGAACTGTTACCTCACCTCTAAATATAATCACTGCCTGTAGTGAGGATTTCACGCTCGGTAGGGCAAGGGAGAGGTGTCCATATGTAGTAAAATACTTACACAATAAATTGCATTTAAGTGGACAGTGTATGAACGAGCATACATCACCACAAAACCCAAACACACTGTCCTTAGGGTGCATTCAAGAAAAAAAGAGCTTTCTTATATTTGTGTCTTGAGGGATTCTTGGGCTTCAGCTTAAAAGAGTGATGAGGAGTGACAGCCAGAGAGCTTCTGCCGCAGGGGGTAAGAGAATGACGCACGCAGGGGTGTGTGTTTGTGTTGTCACAGGTGAAGACGGTAGCCTGTCATGACAGATCAAGTCCTGCTCATCTGCTGCTAAAAGGACCTTGTCCTTGACCTTGGTAAACATTATGATGAAGAAAGTTTAACGTTAAATTTTTGGTGTCAGGTCATCCAGGAAATTCAGGGTGTGTTTGTTTTGCTGCCAGCATTTGTCTCATGTGCTTCAGTATCCTGTGAAGACAGTGTCAAACTCGCAGAACTGTCGACAGGAACAGACAGCAGTTCGTCCTTTTCACATTCACCTTTCACGCTGAATTCTGTCTGTGTTTCAGCTTTTGATTTATACCTTGTGATCTCAGATGAAAGTGTGCGATGTATCCGACTTCTTGCTGCTGCAGATTGTGAGAAGGCTGTTTTATTAATTATGTTTTTTTGGTTTTTTTCTGTGCTTTTTCAGTCAAAATTCAGTTTGGATCAGGCCACCAGCTGTTTTCTCTAGCTTGTTTTACATCTGTTTCTTTTCAAGATAAAAGCCATTTCAAAAATAATTAAATATGACATTGAAGATCAGTTTCTTCCACATTTAACTGCAGGAATGAATGGAGACCTGAATGATAAATGTATTTAGTAGACATTTTCATAGGATGTTGCATGTTTCATATCAAAAATTTTTTTTTTTTTTTGATTTTCACAGTAGTTAAAATGTCGATCTGCTTTTAATTGAATAATTTTTTTTTAATTTTTTTTTTTTACTGATGCCATTTATTTAATTTGTGATAAAATGTTTTAAGGACATTCAAACTGCTGTTTATCTATCTATCTATCTATCTCATATATATATATATATATATATAAAAACAGAATGACATTTTGCCATTTGACATTGACATTTTTGCAGATTTATCAAAAAAGAAAAACTGAAATATCACATGGTTGCTGTGACACTCATATATTTAACTCGGGTGCTGTCCATTTCTTCTGATCATCTTTGAGATGGTTCTGCACCTTCATTTGAGTCCAGCTGTGTTTGATTGCACTGATTGGACTAGAGTAGGAAACACACCTGTCTATATAAGACCTTACAGCTCACAATGCATGTCAGAGCAAATGAGAATCATGAGGTCAAAGGAACT
>JAUMHP010000046.1:9188036-9221495 GCA_032361065.1 Enteromius trimaculatus
GTCCACCAACGTTTACCATCCAACCTGACAGAACTGGAGAGGATCTGCAAGGAGGAATGGCAGAAGATCCCCAAATCAAGGTGTGAAAAAGTTGTTGCATCTTTTCCAAAAAGACTCCTATCTGTATTAGATCAAAAGAGTGCTTCTACTAAATAATGAGCAAAGGGTCTGTATACTTAGGACCACGTGATATTTCAGTTTTTCTTTTTTTTTAATAAATCTGCAAAAATGTCAACAATTCTGTGTTTTTCTGTCAATAATGGGGTGTGTACATAGAGGGGGAGAAATTAACTTATTACAAACAGCCTTTGGCTAGCTGTTTTTAACCTTGTGACCTCACTCCCCTTGTGCCACAGTATAACATGTAAGCAGGGTCCAAAATTAACTTTCTGCCTCACCTGTCAGTGGTGGTTGAATTGAGAAAATTTACTGGTCATGAATATTTCTATTGGCTATGAAACTCTAGGTATTATTTTACTGATGAACAATAATAACAGTGACCATAAATATATTAGTGCTGCATGATTAATCAAATCGCGATGTCAGACTATGTGATTACATCACAGCAAATGTTGCGATTATATTAAATAAACAAATGTATTCGTGGATGTAACAAGACATTCATTCTTGCGTTCAGACCAGACGCGAATGAAGCGTTATGCGCGAGTTATGCAAAGTCAATGCAAAGATGCAATTAGACATCCTGCAGCGTGATGCGCGCAAATTGTGGTGCGTTAAACTGGACGCATAAGCAGCAAGCGCCGATTGTATTTTCATTCTGGCAGTGTTTGTCGCTCGCAGCTTGTACTGCAGTAGGCTATAGACAAGCATCTTTCTGTCGTATTTTCCGGCGTTCTTCTCCAAACACTGTGTACTTTGATTTATGTCTTTTTCAGAATACTTTAAGAGACTGTCTATATTATAGTTTACACAATAAACCTGAGCAAAGTTTTTAATATGTGTATATGAAAAAATAGCAGAATGGCAGATGGCAGAACGGTCATCGTATCAGCATTCAGCGCACAAAACACACACATATGGTTAACGTTTTGTTGAGAAATTAAAAGGGGTCGCACGGCAACAATTACATGCACTCGCACCAATGCTCCCAAATATATTTTGAGGTCGCATAGATGAAATTTCAGGAGCAAATGCAACCAAAATGGTCGCAATTTCGAGCCCTGACGCGCTACTTGCGCCCTGCTGATGCGTGCAGTGTGAAATCGGTGTAAACTCGAAATGTTCAAGCATCCAACTGCCCGCGAGTAGCGAGATATATTCACCCAAGTCGCCTCAGGTGTGAACGCACTATTAGCAAAGAGGGATTTGAGAAAGACACTGTTTCATAACTGTTAGGTGATGTTTATAGCACACAGTCTTCCTGCTATTGGCCAGTGAGATAAAGTTCAATCTGGACCCTGCAGTTCTTAATAACACTACCAGCCAACTAGTGAGTAACTCCCAATCCCAAAGCCAATTTTTACTTTCATTTGGCTCTTGGTAAGTGTTAATCACCTGGTGTGATTTTATATTAATTGGATTATATTGAATAAGTTAGTTCTGCAGCAGTGTATAGTTTGGTAAAAGTCACTTATGTTCATTCCAGTTCCTTTTCCTTATGACTTCTTAAGGTAGTTGTACTCCAAACACCTTTACTGCACCCTCCGAGCATCATCCAAAAGAATTAATGTGACATGCACACCATACATAATTTCAAAACCATATTCATCATGTAATGAGTCTACACTTCCTCTGACATTAACCTGGCGGAAGAGGGAAGGCAGCTGATTTGTCACATTTTCACTTTCGGACCTATACCATCATTCTTTTTGTATGGATCCGTCTTTATTTATTTACATACAATGGTTTAATCATAATGCAATAATCCTCAAAGAGGAAATGCAGGAATCCAGATTTCACCTCAAAGGAGGGAGGAGGTTGAAGAAGAGGGTTGGAGAGAGGAAGAAGCGGGAAAGAAAAAAGATGAGGAGAGGGTGAATAATGAAGAGAATGAGATTGGAGATGGATAGAGGAATGGCTTAGGTTATGTGAAGGTTGAGGTTGTTTGGTAAGAAGAAAAATATATAAAGGTGAATAGGAGTGGAAATGGAATGAAAATGTAGTGCAAAATATGAAGCAGGAAAAAAATTAAAAAAGCTTTCAATACCTGTTTTTTTAGCTTTAGTTTATTTTGTGTGCTCTTTTCAAAGTTCAGTTATCATTGTGTTTTTTGAGTAGTGTTTTCAAATGTTATGTGCAAATACAGTAATTCTGATATTTTCTCCCATCTTCCCAGCCTGTTTATTTGTTGTAATATTTATAAATCCATAATTCACCAAGCTTCACAAAAACTGAATAATGACCATTTCTGATTCTGACTGTAAAACAGATGCAGAACTTCTGCAGCAGATGGCTTACTTTCATTTCCCTGCATGTGTGATAAAAAATAAAGAACAGATCCTTTGAACCCAGTTTAAGGTCGGAACAATTCATAATTGCAGCAGCTGAACGTCCCTGAGTGGTCACGTGATGACATAAAAACAGCACCACATGTTCTCCACTGAGTCGGGCCTCATGTTTACCAAAGCTGTGCCGCAAATGCAGAGTCGTTTTTCAAATAATATGCTTTTTATTTTTCCATTAAAAAAATAAATAAATAAATAATGAAGTGTTACAGATGCAGGTTTAAGTCACATTGATGAAGTCCAGAGCGGATACTCTGAAGTTCTACTGTAATGAGCATCATATAATCATGTGTTTGAATCAAAGATTTGTCAACCCAGTAACAGACGCTAATTTAAAAAAGATGCAAAGAGATGGATGTTGCACAATCTGTATAACACTATAGGAGTGGAAACGCAAGCACAAACAAATGCTCTGGGTATGCTTCAGCGCACACTCATCTGTATGGGGGCCTTTATGCACAATGTAAAATGGCAGATGTTGAGATGCTTGTTTATAGATTGGAAAATTAAGTGAAAAATGTTAAGCCACAGGGATCTCAGTTTTTCCCACTTGGATGCATTGTTACTGTAGGTTGTTTTTGTTTATTGCATGGCATTTGTGCTGTATGGTACTATTTAGTAACTGCGACTTCAGCTGTGTTTACTTTGATCTGAAATCAACCTAACTGTTCTGTCATCAGGTGTTAGAAATTTTCCATAAAACGGTAATATTGATTTTTTTTTATTAATGAATCTTTTACGTAAGGCATTTTTTTCATTTTTAATTATATAAATAATTCATATGGCAAAAAAAGCAATATTGCAGTACTTCTATTTATTTAAATTTAGATTCCTTAATTCTGACTGAAAATTATCCTTTAGTTCTTGAATAGAATCAGATTTATTTGTTAAAAGCAATGCAAAGAGATTTCATTTCAGCAAGGATGCATTATTTATTTTAACTAATCTTTTAATGGCAAAAAACATCAGTGTCCTTTTAATTTATTTACAAACATTTCTCAATTCAGTTTGGTATTGATAAAATAAATTGCATCATATCACATTATTCTGTACTATGGTTAATTAGCCTTAAACTTGTCGAAGTTAAAGATCACTTTTGTAATTTTTTCCATGACATTTACAATTTTCATATTTTTCTGTAGCACCATCCTCTTCATGTGTATCATTTGGACTGTATTTCTTTTTCCTCCCCAATTTTGAACAGAATTGTCTCCCTTGTAGCCTGATGTGCTCGTTTGATCTCCTGCTTAATCTGTCAGTATCTGAGCTCTTCATCAGTCAGCTGTCTCTGTATCCTTACCCTTTCAATCAACACTCCAATCTCCTCATTATATGGGGGATAAATCTGTGTGTGTCACCGAGCAAATCTGAATCGCCATGTGAGTCACGCAGGAGGATTTTTCTGGAATTTCAATATGCATTAAAACAAAAACAATTGTTCCCACATTTCTGCCTACAAATGAGTCCTACATGCACTTTCACACCAGTAGTGTGAAGCCACACACACGCTCCTACACTTGATGATTAAAATATTGAGTGGCACATTAGTCACGTTATTCATCGACAAAATTACATCAGTAATGTGTACTCAGATGTTCGTTCACAGAAAGTAGAGACAATTCAGCTTTATATTCAACTTCAGCAAGGACACGTTACATTGATCAAAAGAGACAGTAAATGCATTTACTTTGTATAACAATTATTCAAAGAAATGCTGTTCTTTGGCTTTTTTATTCATCAAAGAATACTAAAAAAATGAGTTGCAAAATATTAATAGGCAGTGCAACGGTTGATTACTTGATGACCACTGAAGAATGGAGTAAATTTAACTTTGCCGTCAGTTCAGTTTTAAAAATAAAAGTGTTGTTTAAATTGTATTTGAGCAGAAAAATGCTCAGTATAAAAGGCTTCCATTGTAAGTGCATTACAGTGTTTCCTGTTTTTATTACTTGAGGGGAGAGCTGACATGATATCCTGAGGTAACTGACAACATGACGTGGATGCAGTCGAAAGAGATTAAGCGGTTCCTGGAAACTTCCTGTAACTCTTTTCTTTAATCGACAAAATCAACACCTTGATCTAGCATTGCTCCAGTTTGAACATCAAAACTTAAATTCTTGAATCTGCTCTTCCTCTAACAGCAGGTATGCGTTCCTCCCTCAAGCTTTTTGTCCTAGATTTAAACTCGTCCTTCACTATAATGTCTTTTTAGGAAGAACGGTCTAGAAAGGACACAACAGAATGCCAGATATATTTAGCTGCAAAAACACGTTTTATAATACCAAAGCAATCGTATCTCTCTCTTTTCACCTATTTGCTAATGTTTGATGTGTCATTATCAGACAGACCTCAGGTGGGTTTCTAATTCTTCTCTCTAAGGAGTGAATGCCCAGGGTGACTGAACTGATTTGCAGAAGTGTGTGTGTGTGTGCGCGCAAATTCAAATCCTAATTAACAGGCAGGGATCTGGTCCAGGAGAGTTGAAAAGGATGTTGGTTAATCAAAGCAGAATATGTCGAGGTCCGTCTCTGTGTGTGTGTGAGACAGGCCAGCTGTTCACCTGTCTCATTCAGCTCCGTTCTTACTGTTCTCATAGGACAGATTTATTAAAGAATTCTGTTAAGCTATTGCTCTTTTGCTTGCGCTTGTTCTCTCTCTCTCTCTCTCTCTCTCTCTCTCTCTCTCTCTCTCTCTCTCTCTCTCTCTCACTCTGTCTGCATTATCGCTTTTATCTCATTCTCTCCCCTCTTCACTAAACATCTCTCATTGTCTTTCTCCATCACATGTTGTGGATGGTTGGTGCGTATTGTGACTTCAGTTGCTAGATCATTAAACCCACCTTTCTTTAGTGGAGAAAGGTTTGTGCGTGTCTTTGCAGATGAGATTGAGACATGACACGAATTGACAGAGTCAGGTGTGTGTGTGTATTATGCTTTGCTATTTCGTGACAAGTTATCTCCATCAAGCCGATTTGCTTCACAATCATCATTTAATTTGTCAGTAATTGAGAAGCTCAGATGAATCTAAACTGCTTAATTGAATGAATACCCTCGTGATTTCTCGCTCTCTGTCTGTCCTGTTCTTGAGTTTGTCGACTGACGCTTGTCATTTGTGTGTCACGTACGCTTCATGCTGTGTGTGTGTTTGCATGTTTTCTGGGAATGTGCGTGTATTTAGTGATGCTATATCTCTCGTTGTTTTTGGCAGCCACCAGCACTCGTTTGTGGTGTGGACCACCCACTCTCTGCTTGCTGCATCTCCAACCTATCACCTGACAGGGTAATGCACCAATCAGCTGCCTGTGATCTGTGTCATGTGACTGTGACTGCCATTTTCGGCTCCAATCTTATTATTATTTTTTTTAACCTCTCATTTGACCAATTGTTCATTGTCTAGTAGTGACTCCCTGACCCACTTGACCCTTCATCTAGAGCTCAGTTGAACTGGGAATCATCTATGTCTCGTCATCACCATTCTGTGTTGATACTTGAGTCATGATACAGTTCATTATTCTCGGTTGCAAAAGAGTGCCTGTCTTCTTTTTCAACGGTTTGGGTTCTAGATTGTGTGAATCTTAGAAGTTGGGCACTAAAAATTATTATTATTTTAAAATCTCTGATGATTTCTTTCACGGAATTATTCGTTTTTTTCAATAGTCAGTGCTTTGAAATGGAAAATAAGTGCTGGCTGTGTATTGTTTCTGTATCGTGACATTAGTATCACAATACTGTTTTTCTTTCATCTTGTTTACCCATACCTTCAGAGTTTGTGCTACAGCATGATTGATCCCAAAACCCTGACCCACATTCCTTTCATCTAAGGCGGTGTAAATCCGGATGAAAGGGTGATACATCCTGGTTGGATATCCTGGTTAGATATCCTTGTTAAAACCATGAAGCTTGCAGCTGTGAGGGGAAGAAATAGGTGTCATAGAGCTGTTGATCAGTGAAGTCCTGTCCCAAGGCCTCATAAAGAAGTAAAAATAAAGGCCTCATTTAGAAGCTTTAGAGGCCGTCTTTGCTTAGCCCCAGAGTAACAGTAAGTGCTTATTATGAGGCCTTTTTAATTATTCATTATTTTACATGCTTACAGGGTCCAGAATCAACACTCGCCAAGCACCAATTGTTAAAAACAATTAGCTTCAGTAAGTAAATAAAACCCAGCCAGTTGGCTGGCAACTGTAGGGCTGGAAGGTTTAAATTAAATTGCAAAAATCACTGATGGAAAGTGATATTTATTACTTTGTCTGTTAAAGACAGCTGTGCCTCTTAACAGCTTTTATGTAAGTGACAACATATCAAGTAAGTGCCATCAAACTTTATTTGTATTTGTCTTCTCCATAACCTAAAATATAGTGAATTATACAGTATCTGTAAAAGTATTCACCCCCCTCCATTTGACTTTTTATGTGTTTTTAAGACATTGTTTATCATGGGGTTTATTTTGAGGTTGTTTTTCTGGAGGGTAGATCCTCCATCACAGGTATCTTGTGGACTCTTGGGTTTTACTTCAGGATTACTCTGTATTTTGCTGCATCGTTTTTACCCTTTCAAGCCTCTAGGTGTACACAGAATTATCTCTCAGGTATGATGCTGCAGTGTTTTTCTGAGTCAGTTTAATGGCTTGTGCCAAACATTAGTATGATAGCCAAAAATCTATTTTACTCTCATCAGACCAAATAACCTCCTTCCAGCTGTCCTCAGTGTCTCCCACATCCTGGCAAACTGCAGAGTAGTCATGTGACATTACTGAACAGTGTTTTTTTTCTTTTTGCCACTCTCTGCTAAAGCTCCTGGGCAAACACTGAAGCTTGTAACTCCTTCAGAGCTGTCATTGGTCTCTAGGTGGTCTCCCCCAGTGGTCTCTTTCTTACTTTCTTTTTAATTGTAATAATTAAACATTAATCATACTCCAGTAGATATTCCCTGGCTTGGAAACACTTGTGTCCATCCCTTGACTTGTGCTTTTCAGTTGACAGAGTGCATATGTCTCTTTCTCTCTATGTGGCGTGTTTTGGCACAGTAGTGACTCACCAGAAGTTAGATTGTCCAGACACTTGTGTATTAATTTATAAGTTATTAATTTATCCTGTCTGAAACCAGGATATCAATTTATGTAAGAGTAAAAACATATTTCAAAATGCTCTTTGAAAAGCAGGATTTTTTGTAAATCAATTTTTTAAAAATAAAAAAAGACATTCTGACCCCAAACTTTCCTTTTGTTTTAAAGCACTATAGTTCTGTGTTGTAAAATGCATGCAAAAAGTTTCTCTCGTGACACAAATGTAAGGAACAAAATCACTGTCAAATTTTTGTGACCAGTGCCACTTTTTTGAGAGATTGAAACTGACTTATTCAATCTTGTATGTGATGCTACCAGTGACACAGTGTCATGTGCTATTTGTCACAAATACATTAAATATACACTTCAGTTAAATCAGAAAGACAATGAAGAAATCAAAAGGGATAAGTGTCTCTCTGGTTTTGTTTCTGTGTTATCTAGAGCAGTGGTTGATCTTAAAGTGTTCTGACTGTTGCGTTTTCAGCATTAGGCTTAGAAAAGGCCAAGCAAGCTGACCGCAACATCTGAGGGAACATAAACCAGTTTAATTGGGTTTCTTGATGATTTCTTTTTACATGTGCCCTAAAAATTAAGGTTAACATAGCCAAACAAAAAATATATCTTGTCCTTTTAATCAAAATAAGGTTTCTCATTAATATAAGTTTTAGAAGCTTTCTAGTAAAAAAAGATTTTGTCTGTGTAAAAGTGGGGGAAAGATCCATTCTGTGTGTGTGTGTGTGTGTGTGTGTATATATGGGATGTGTTTATCATTTGAGGAGGGCTTCTGTTCTGTACTCTCGTTGAAGAATCCCGAGGCACCACATCTGTGTCAAATCTAGCGAATCAATGTTGTGTTTGCAGTCAAAACAGATTTGGTCTTTTCAGTGCTGCTTATAACCCTCACACGCTTGTTATTTCTGCATATTAACCTTCATGTCTCTCTTTCTTTGATGGGCAGATCACTGGTGGAAGATGATGATGCTCAGATGATGAAGGTGTCACTGGGATGCAGTGAAATGGGGCTTTCCTCCCACTTGCAGGCCTCAAAAACAGGAAACACGCGCTTCTTTACCAGCAACACACACAGCTCTGTGGTTTTACAGGTGAGTGTGTGTGTTTACGCATGTTTCTTACTAAATGTCAGGGTGGGTAAGCGGGGTGTCACCATCTGCCATTTCATATCACACGTGTGAGTTTGAGTGTGTGTGTGTTTGGAAGAGACTGTGAAGGTCATCTCTGCTGTTACTGGTAGTCGGCTTTAGTTCACACATAAAGATGATAATATTATGATCATCATCTTCATTGGTGGTGGGCTCAGTCCTGCCTGAATTCCAAGAGAACATTCATTATCACCTACCTGCGGGTCACCTGACAAGTATCAGCATGTGTTTGTGTGGGAACGAAGGTGAAAATTTAATTGGAATTTGCCAGTGAGTCATTGCAGACAGATCAATAAGTAAAGGTCACCTGATTCTCTTTGTTTTTGTGCATCTGTTCATATTTATTTAACCCTCTGATGCATGATGTGTTCTTCATTGGACCATTTTTATTTAATAATATGATCGAGCAACTGTAATAATGGCTGTATTTCTAATATTATAAATGTAAATAATAACCAGTCTGCGAACTGTGGCACTATCAGAACGTTGCTGTTTTTCAACTGGCAGACAGAAAGATTTTTGATAAATCACACACTTTCCTTCACATGCTTACTCTGGTCTGTGAGAAACAAAAATGAAAAAAAAAAAAATCATAATTTCTTTCCCCAAAAGCATATTTTTTGTGAAAGATTATTATTATTTATGAAATAAATGCAGCCTTGGTTGGGCTTATTTTGAAAACATTAAAAAAATCTTATCAACCCCAAGATTTTTGACTTTGTTCACTTGCTTGTTTACATGGGATAAAAGTGGATATACGTGTGCGTACACACACACATTCATATATTGCATGATTTCTATGTCATTAGCAATGACAGTTTATATTGACGTAATGAGGTCACTCTATTGATTGCTCCTATTACAATGTCAATGACAGCTGTCATCCATCACCTGGTCAGCTACCACTGTTAGAGGAGGTGAATTGTGTTTATATGAACTTCAAATTGCAGTTTATTAAAATTGAATCGGACTACCACAGATAAACAATTTTTGAAAGAAACTGAATTCGAAGACAGACGCTCTGAAATGATGACTTAATTTCAATTTGAATCTGTCACATGGCACAAGTGTCCTAAAGTACAGCCGTCCTCATCACCCCACAATATCACTAACCGCTGGAAAAATTATTTGATTCATACCAATGATTTGTTGGGAAACAGCACTCAGTTCATTTGATTGGATGTTTATCCCCAGGCTCTGTGTGTCCTCACATACTGAACAGAGTTTTAGCTGAGGAACCATGTTTGGTGTGTTTCAGGATATGTTTTGTGTTGTATATTCATTTTATGGGCCGACCGCTTTATCGGCAGGCTGATATTATAAATGCCGGTATCAGCATTTATAATGGCTGATAAATAAATACTTAAAAAATAAAATAATAATGGACGAAACACCCTTACTGGTAACTTTGATTTGGTTGTTGTTGTAAATATATAAATATTATTTTAAAAATAAATTGTTCCATAGTGACACAATAAACATATAACCCACACACACTTAACTCACAGTGTTTAATGTAGACGCCACAAACAAAATACATTTACTGTCATATTAAAGATCGTTGTCATCTTCATTTTGCATTTAGACATTTAGCAGACGCTTTTAATCCGAAGCGACTTATGAACAAGGCACAAGACAAGCAAAGCTTTTAATTTTAGGTTTTATCAGATGCTGAAGTTATGAGGCAGGTAAAGACGGGCTGTTGGCTTTTTCACATTTATCGAGGCATGTCTGTTAAACTATAGCTCAGAGTGTGTAGTACAGTGTTTGGCACTTAAAAAGTGCAGCATGATTGGATTGTGCCGATCACATGCTTGGCATTTGCTTTTGCACATGCAGCTGTATTGAGCCTGACACAGCAGCTCAGAAAGTGTGCATGCGAGTGGACGATGACTCTGTCCTGTTAATTATGGCTCGTCTGTGCCGTGGGAGCCCATCTCTGCTGCAGTCCCCTCATGCATCTGACCTCCTGTTCATTAATTAACCCCTCACAATCTTTTATTCAGAAATGATGCTCATGGGACGCATAGTAATGATGATACAGCTCCTTAACATTCACGCTCTGTTTTCATGAGTGATAATAACAGATGCTTTACTGTATTTTGTTGTTTTGTTCCTTGAGACCATTTCGGTCAATCTTTTTCCTCCTTAGTGAATTCATTAAGTGCATTACAGAAATGCTCATCAGTCCTCTCACTTCCTCTTTTTTTATTTTCTTCCCTCTGTCTCAGGGTTTTGACCAGTTGAGGATAGAGGGCCTGCTGTGTGATGTCACATTGGTAGCGGGAGATGGGGATGAGGCGTTTCCTGTTCACCGAGCCATGATGGCCTCCTCCAGCGACTACTTTAAAGCCATGTTTACAGGTGAGTAAGAACAAGACATGGGATAAAGAAGGATTAGGTGAGGTGAAGCCAAGTTTCCAGGTGAGGAAGGGATAAAGGAAGGAAGAAGAGAAAAACCAGGTGTTTTGGGACAGAGAGGTCAAAGTTTGATTAAAGAGAAGAGATACTCCAGTTATTAATGAACAGACAATGTTGATGCACTATGCTGTACTAATCAGCTTCACTGGATTGTTTTTGTTTAGTACTGTCACTTTAAATCTTCTTTTGCTTTTATTGCCATTTTTTAGTTTGTTAATCCATGTAAATCAATAGCACGTCAGTCTCATTTAGTCACACCAGAGACTTTAGTCAACACTGTTTCATAAATTCACCCCCACCCTCCCTCTCTTTCTCTCAAAAACGCACTCTGTTTCTTGGGAAGAAAGAACAAAGCATGAGAGGTGGAAAAAAGATAAGAAAGCAAGGGATTTGCTCGGGGTTATTTGGAAAAGTGTGTTCCGGGATTATCTGTTCGATGGAAAAGACTTAATTTCATTATTTGAATTGAGTTCAGCTATTCCCTAAATAATTATGCCATTTAATACTGCATACTGCCAAATCCTGGATGAATTTTTAACACAAAGCTATTATCAGAGAGCACTTAAACAATTATAAAGCAGCAGTGTGCCTAGGGAATCCTCTTTCTGCAGGCTTGCACCATTTCCTGACTAGAGCTGGGGGAAAATCGTTTTATCTATGCATCATGATTCTGAATCAGTCCACAAACATTCAGTATTGATTTTTAAGTTTAATTTCTAAAACATGGTGGTATGAGCTCTTTGTTGCTTAGCAATTGACTAAACTGCCGTTTTAAAGTTTTAGGTCAGTAAGAATTGATATGCTTATTGTAAATGTTTATTTGTTTATATGTTTATTTAATAAGGGACAGTACACATTAATAATGAATAACATGTCAAATGTGTCATATTTTGCCAAATTGGCTAATTTTCATCAGTAGTTACTTGGGAGGTAGCTGTAAACAATGAAACGGCAGACAAAATATTCTTTTAACACACAAATAATTAAGAAACTTCAAAATCTCACAGGCTTGATACGAAAGTAAATACATTTTATAGAGAAAACACAAGGACCTAAAATAGTATAGAACTCTTTTAATTCTAACGAAAGTCTATACCAGTCACTTGTTCCTCTAAAAGCAAATGATAACTGGCAGAGGCAGTTAAAAAATAAAAGGCAGAGTAAAAATATTTTTAATGTTACAAAAGATTGCTATTTTAAAAACAGAAATACCAAAATATTAAGTAGCACAGCCATTTTCAAAAACACAAATCATATTTTGGTTGTGTATGGACAGTAACTAAGGTTGACGTGATATGCATCTCGATGCATAGCCATCAATGCAATAAATTTAAAGTTACATATGAAGCAGCTGTCAGTGCAATTCACCCCATTACAATGCAGTGTGATCTGATTTCAATTTAACAATGTGATTCAATGTAATATGATGCAATGGAAAAAATATGATGCCATGCAATTAAATAGGCAAATTATGTTTAGACAGACAGCAAGTCAGCAAGTGCCTTCTGACTTCTCGATCTCCGTAGTGTTGTGATATTTCATATACACATAGCAGCAGTGGTAATGAGAGAACGAGCTTGAGAAACAGGAGAAATCAATCCACCTTATAAAAAAATCTCAGCTACATAATAGGGATGTAGCTGAGAATTTTTAATGTGCTGTATCTTATTAAAGGTCAGCAGTATTTCTAAGCCCATCGCAGTCCGGCTCACACATGTGTGCCATGAGCATTTAAGCACTGCAAGACTTCCATAATTGCTGTCTGTATTACTTTCTTTCATTCTCCACTTGTGTTCTGCTTATCCCTTTTGCTCCCCTTCTCTCTTTCTCCATCTCGGCATAGTTGAGAAAGCACATCTGAACTAATGAAAGCGGTTTGATTTATTTCAAACGTGGCTCTTGAATAAGTGGCTCATTATCATGGTAAAGAGAATTGGTGACAGCGTGCAGTGAGACTCGCTTATCTTCTCTCTTATTTCCTCTTTCTCTCATTCTCCTTATTGTTTCTGTCACTCTCCCCTCTCTGCCTTTGATCCGCTCGTTTGCAACGTTTTTTGCCAATCGCTCTCCCCATTCTTTTCTTCCTAATTCTCTTCATCTGCTTTTGCCCTTTTTTATGTGTGTTTTGCTTGAATATTTCTTTGCACCGATTTTCTCTCGCTTTCATCTCCTCCCTCCGTCATCTTTTCCTCTATTTCCCTTTTTTTTTCCCCAGGTGGAATGAAAGAGCAGGATTTGATGTGTATAAAGCTGCATGGCGTGAATCGAATAGGGCTAAAGAAGATTATAGACTTCATTTACACCGCCAAACTCTCTCTCAACATGGAGAACCTACAGGACACCCTAGAGGCTGCTAGCTTTCTCCAGATCCTGCCTGTCCTTGACTTCTGCAAAGTCTTTCTCATTTCTGGGGTAGGACACTATTAAACCGTTTCAAATAAAAATGCACTAAAGCACTTTGTAGCATTAACACACAGTTCTTACCTCCTTTTTAGGTGTCGCTGGACAACTGTGTTGAAGTGGGGCGCATCGCCAACACCTACAACCTCACAGAGGTTGACAAATACGTCAACAACTTTATCTTGAAGAATTTCCCCTCGCTACTTGGCACCGGCGAGTTTGTCAAGCTTCCATTCGAACGTCTAGCATTTGTGCTCTCCTCCAACAGTCTAAAACACTGCAGCGAGCTGGACCTGTTCAAATCTGCGTGCCGCTGGTTACGCTACGAAGAAGGCCGCATGGAATATGCCGCCAAGCTAATGCGCAATATCCGATTTCCCCTCATGAGTCCAACAGAACTCATAAACCATGTACAGACTGTCGACTTCATGCGTACGGACAATACTTGTGTTAATCTTTTATTAGAAGCCAGCAACTACCAGATGATGCCATACATGCAGCCGGTGATGCAGTCGGAACGAACTGTGATCCGGTCAGACAATACCCATTTAGTGACTCTAGGGGGCGTGCTACGGCAGCAGCTGGTTGTAAGTAAGGAGTTGCGACTTTTTGACGAGAAAGCACATGAATGGAAGGCACTGGCACCAATGGACGCCCCGCGCTACCAGCACGGGATCGCAGTGATCGGGAACTTTTTGTACGTGGTTGGGGGACAGAGTAACTATGACACGAAAGGTAAAACAGCTGTGGATACCGTGTTTCGATACGACCCGAGATATAACAAGTGGATTCAGGTGGCTTGTCTGAATGAGAAGAGGACCTTCTTTCATCTGAGCGCTCTCAAAGGACATCTATATGCTGTGGGCGGGAGAAACGCTGCTGGAGAGCTGGGTGAGTCAGGAAGGGATTGTCACAGCAGGGGACAGATTTCTAAGACGCGCTGTGCTTCAGTTGCTGACATGTTTTGTAAATATAACATTAATAGGAGTGTCTTGCTAATTATGTGTTAATGCAAAAAAACGTATTAATTGCTAAAAAGATCTTGGTATTTTCGGTTGGTCCTAATTATGAAAAGATTCAACTTGGTCCTGAAGGAGAGTTAGCAAGTTTGTCAGCAGTGCTGCCCCCTAAGGGCTGTTGCTAATCATGTTAGTGGTTCTCCACTGGTGGGCCGTGACTCAAAATACTTCGTCATATCTGTAGAAGCTAGCATAATTAGTCAGATTCAAACATGGATGGGTTATTTGATTTTCCCTCCACCTCCACCCTCGGAACCATGGACGAGGACATACATTCCAGATTAAATTGAATATTTGTTTATATGCATTGAGGATGAGTACGGTTTGGGCTGACACCATTGTGTTTTATAAAATGAATTTTGGAATGCTGAGAGCAGCAGCTCATCTCTTAAGAGTAGAGTGCAGATATGTGACCCTGGACCACAAAACCTCTTAAGTCGCTGGGGTATATTTGTAGCAATAGCCAAAAATACATTCTATGGGTCAAAATGTTTGATTTTTCTTTTTTGCCAAAAATCCTTAGGATAATAAGTAAAGATCATGTTCCATGAAGATTTTTAGTCAATTTCTTATTGAAAATATATTAAAACTTATATTTTGATTTAGTAATATGCATTGAAAAGATCTTCTTTTGGACACCTTTAAAGGTGATTTTCTCAGCATTTAGATTTTTCCGTACCCTCAGATTCCAGATTTTCATATAATTGTATCTCGGTCAAATATTGCCCTATCCTAACAAATCATTTATTTCATATTTATTTATTGAATAAGAAAATTAACACTTATGACTGGTTTTGTTGTCCAGGGTCACCTATGGTTCTATCGTCAGTTGTCTATTGCAACTATGACATTTTGATGAAACATTATGAAACCATAAACAAAGAAATAAATGTATTTATTTATTAAAATTGTTCACAATAAGATCTTAAAGATGCATTTAGAAAATATGGGGTGATGGTCCATTTTATATTGAGCCTATAGTATGTTGTGTTAATAACTGCATATTGTTGAGCATAAGTGGTTAACTGTTATATTAATTATGTTTTAATGTTTGTTTTTAAGGATATTGTTGTTAACTGTGTTCTTTTAGCAGTTGTGGTGCTTTCTGGGTCACAACACGGATGTCAAGCGTAAAATCCTAAAGCTAAACCAGTTGAACCACCCACACATTTTTATCTCATTCATTTGTAAGGAGGTCAAATTCATCCTTTTATAGTAGAATTCAGTTCTATGGGGTTTCGAAAAAAAGCTCTGAACAAAAAAAAAATATTCACGTGCAGTTTAATAGTGTTATTACATCATTTTGTTATTTGATATTTATTTGTTGATTATGCTTATAGTATTTAATTTGCATGGCAATATGTACTCGAGACAGATAGTAGTTAGTTCACCGTAGGCTACAGAGGTTTGGATGCCCTAGAAATGACAGAAAGTGAAGAATCATTGGTGATGCACTTGGTGATGAAACTTAAAACTAATTAGTATTGGGGCAAAAAGAGCTTTCAGCAAAAATATTAATAGTATACAGGATTTATGTCCGCACCGTGTGCTTCATAATCATTACTCCAGAGGCTATGGTTGTATGACTGCATCAGGCAAAGGTGAAGCTTAACCACAGATGATAGTTCTCACAGGGTGATTGCCCAAGTGCAACCTGGGTAATTAATATGCAGGGTCAGCTCCATATAGCAGAAAACAGTGCAAACACAAATATATCTACACAAACAAAAATCACCCTCCCACTATCCACAGTGATGCTCCCTATAGCCATGCACAAACACACACATGCTAGATATCTACAGCACTTCAAAATGTACAGGAAAGAGATAAACACACAGAGATGTGAAATTACAGAGGTTTGATAATAGACTCTGGCACGCTCACTGTCTGAGTCTGAGAAAAAGCATAAAAATGTACTTACTGCTTTCTGCATGCAGTTCACTTTGACACGAACACACACAATACTCGCTCTCTGGCCTTTCTCATGTTTATCAGACGACGCTCAAGCCCCTAGCGCTCAGTCACCCATGTTTCTATAGTGACCTCAGTCATGGCGGTCAAGTGGAATTTATTGCTTTGAGTGGAATTTAATCTTTTTACCCCGTACTGTTTGAGGACTCTGCCCGCAGTCTAATATTACTGCCCAGTGTGTTTGATCTGTCACTCTCAGTACAGGATTTGCAGGAACTTGCCATTACTGCAGTTTAAATACGAATGACAAGTGATGAAGATGTGGGCAGACAGATTCTGATAAATGTGTCTGCGTTGGGTCGTGAGGACTGAGTGAATGAACGCTGTGCGAGTGGTGCCATCTCACTCATTAATTTACAGAAATAAAGTTGCATTTTTGGTTCTGAATCTGAACAAACCTCATCATTAGTGGAAAACAGGCTGTCTGTGTTTACTGTAATAAACTAATTTAGACCATGCCATTAAATACAACCCAATGCTGGGTGAAATATGGACAAACCCATTAAATTGGGTTGTTTTGACCCAGAAGCTTGGTTTTGACCACCAGGGCAGTAATCTAACAGCTGGGTCACAACAACCCAATTTGCTGGGTTTTCCATATTTTACTTGTATTAGCATTTTTTTTGACTGAACTTTCTGTACACAGTGAACTCGTGCTGTCTTAAAGAATGAAGAACAAATTGCATCTCATCTCTACTTCAAGTACTCCTAGTACTGTGTAACAATTCAATATAGATAAATCATATGGCACTCATTTTTCTTATATGTACTCCGAGAAGCAACATTTTATGTTGTTATAATTTCTTATCTTTTAGCTAGAAGCAGCATTAAGAGCTTTTACTGTAATTGGTTTTATGTTCTCCTATTTAAAACCGTGACGCATTCTGAATAAATATCTAGTCTGGAATCAGACAAGTCCCCCAAAATGCTGTTATCCCATCTCAGCTTTACCTTGGATAAAGAGAACTATGATCTAATATATTATCTGCTTGTATCAGATCATCTCTGTATCATCTGATCCATGTGGAAAGATACTATAGACAAGATACTTCTAGATAAAACTATGAAAAGCATTTGAGAGATCAGATAAGAGCAGCCAGCAGTTTTGTGAATATTTAACAAGGTGAAGTAGCGGTTTCTGTGGATATACTGGTGTTTGTAGCATTATAGGGTTTATATTGTATGCCTTCATCAATAACGGTTAATAATAGCTCATCCTCTCTGTGGGAGAATATCACTGGATCATGATTAATGGTCATCACAATCTAAACTTGCATTTGTTCTTTGTTCTGTGAAAGTAGATTAGTTTTTTTGTGAGAGCATGACTAATGTACAAGAACTAATTTTTTTGTCCCCTTTAGACCTTTTCTTGGATCCACATTAACTCAGCTGTTAGTCTAGTCATCTTTCTTGGCATTCAAGACCTTGTTTTCTTCTCTAATTCTCACTGTCTCTTGTCTTTCTCTAGCGACTGTGGAGTGTTATAACCCCAGGACAAACGAATGGACTTATGTGGCCAAAATGAACGAGCCGCATTATGGACACGCAGGCACTGTTTACGGAGGTTACATGTACATTTCAGGTACCTGTCTGCATTTATTTGATCAAAAGTACCGTAAAAATGTTACATGTAATTACAATTTAAAACAATGGTTTCCTTTGTTAATTCAAAATTTCATTCATTCTTGTGGTGACAAAGTTCAATTACTACAGTCTTCAATATCACAATGTTGATTTTGCACTCAAGGATTGAGGATTGAGTGAATGAATGCCGTGCGAGTAATATTTAAGATCATAGTTTAAAGACAGTCTCTCAGTGGTGCTGTCTCTAGCATTAATTTACAGATAAAGATAAAGCATCTGAAAGTTGTGTTTTTGGTTCTGAATCAGAACAAAAGCAGATTCCTGTTGTCGATCATCAATGGAAAATGGGCTGTCTGTGTTAAACAAATTTAGACCATTATATAATTTCAATATATAGACAGATAACTTCTCGTTTTCGACTTTTAATTTGTTACCGACAAAAACTCAATCTGCTTCAGAAGACATATGTTAACCCCTGTGAGTCAAATTGTGTTTTTCAGATTAATTTGAATATATCAGTTTGAATGAAAACCACTTTACCTTTTAATATGGGTGTTCATTTGAGCAAAAAGTAGAATTTAATCACAAATCCGCATCCTCATTCTCAAACACATTTTCACAGATCAGGTAGCTGGTTAGGTGTCGCTGACAGGAGGAATATCTGGAGGGTGAGAATGAGATGTTCTCACCGCACACACAAACTGATCCTCCATAGATCGGTGTGTTCCCTCTATCAGATGCCAAGAATTTAACTTCTCTAAAGAGAGGAACACAGAGACGCACTCTCACAGCGTGTTAACCTGTCCTGTGCAGGATTGTTCCCATCACATGCTCACTTTACAGGATTGCAGCTCAAATCCTGCTTTATGGAGATGAGTCCCACTTTCATTGAGAATGATAAACGGAGAGAGATGGTTGGTTGGATAGGGTGGCAAGAGGAGGAGATGTAGCGATGACATGAATCGGAGAAGTGTGTTTCTGTGTGATAATGAACATTGCGCTATGTAGGAGGAGTGTGATCACACACATACACACAAAAAGAGATGTGATAATGCTGCTCCAGGCTTTCTATCGTCTTCTCTCACACACACACATTTACCACCCCATACATTAGCTTTCACTCTTACACGAAACAGATGAATCTCATTCAACCCTGCAGCAGCCTGTAAATAACATTCTGAACTCTGTGTGTTGTGAGCACTGTATATGAGCCAGTGTCACTGTAGTAGGGCTTTATGATTTCGGCAATATGGAAAAGGAGAAATTCAGCCATAAAAATGGAATCTACATATGTGTATAATGCAGAATGTTATGGAATATTGGATGAGTAAAGTAAAGTAGGTCTGTACATGTAAAACCAAAATATTTTAAAGTAATGTTTACCAAAGGAATTTCAGAACTTCAAAATTTTCTTTTGATGATTAAAATCAATAAAATGGAATCCAGAAAAATAATGAAACACAGTATTTGCATTTGCTTTTCCATTTCTTTTTTATAGAGCCTTAAAAAATTGTCAATTAAATATCTGTTTTATTAATTCCATGTCAATAAGGAAAATAGATGTCTCATTTAGGAACCAGTCAAATCCAAATGGATAAAATCATGTTTCACACTACCTTTTTTCCATGTTAAATATTCTGTTTCACTCAGAAATGTCACATTATAAAGGTTAAATGCTTGCTGAATGGTTGTCTGAGCTAATGAAAAATGTGGAAAAACAAAACACTGATTCTGATCAATGTGACATTTCTAGAGAGTTAATAGCTTTTATAAAAAAATAAAATACAAAACCTTCCTCCATGTTACAGTCTCACTCTACTGTGCTTTGAGCGTTGTGTATTTATGCACGCACAAGTCTTTGCCTGGTGATGTACATACACACATTTACACTGATTCTCACACTTCTTTTTCCTCCTCCCTCTTCTCCACCCACGTTGTTTCTCTGGAGTATTTTTGGAAGTGCTGATCCTTTTTGTTTTTACTCTTGTGCCTGTCCTTACTCCTGCCTGTGTCTCTCTCTCTCTCTCTCTCTCTGTCAGTTATATAGGTCATGAAGCAGTAGAGTATTAAGCTCTGCACTCACATGAGCATTAGTGTGCATGCATGAAACGGTCTCATCTTATGTGCTGCCTCATGCTTTGTTCTCCGTCATCGTCTCTCTAGCCTCACCTCTTCCTCCCTCCTTTGCCCGTTTCCTCACTGTTCCATTCAAACTTCACCGTCTTTCTGCTTTATTTGTGGTTTGATTCACACAAATACACTAGATGAGGAGAGTGAGAAAGTCTGTGTGTGTGTGTGTTCTTGAGTGAATCATTCTCTTTCCATAGCAAAGAAAAGAGTGGATGGATGGATGGATGGGTAAAGAGTTAGAGGGCAAAAATAGATGGATGAAGAGAGAAAGAGAAGAGAGGGTCTGGTTGGCTGATGCCCAGGTGCCTGATGGGATGGTTCTCTTTATTTTCAGCCCTCCCTGTAGACATGTCCTGTTTTCTTTTCCTCTTGTCTTTTTTTTTTTTTTTCTCTGCTTCCCTCTCTAGTTCATTTCGTTGAGTGTGCGGACCTGGTTGTGTGCATGTTTTCAAGATGCATTATTCAATCTTAACTCTTTCCTCAGCAGACCTTGAGAAAGTTCATGCATTATTAATTTCCTGTTTTGTATATCGAATGCTCCCAAGAACGTTCACACACAAGGTGTCCGTTACAGCAGAGAAAGTGATGTGAATTCTCTCTGTGGTTTTTGTTGTGCAGGTGGAATAACCCACGACACCTTCCAGAAGGAGCTCATGTGCTTTGACCCGGACGCTGATAAGTGGACTCAGAAGGCTCCGATGACGACGGTCCGTGGCCTGCACTGCATGTGCACAGTGGGCGACCGCCTCTACGTCATCGGTGGAAACCACTTCCGGGGGACTAGTGACTACGATGACGTCTTGAGCTGTGAGTACTACAGTCCCGCCTTGGACCTGTGGACGCCAATCGCCGCCATGCTCCGCGGACAGAGCGATGTAGGCGTGGCCGTGTTTGAGAACAAGATCTACGTGGTGGGCGGCTACTCATGGAACAACCGCTGCATGGTGGAGATCGTCCAGAAATACGATCCCGAGAAGGACGAATGGCACAAAGTGTTCGACTTGCCCGAGTCCCTGGGTGGCATCAGAGCTTGCACGCTGACCGTGTTTCCGCCCGAGGACCTCTCTCTCGCTGGTTCACCGAGTCGCGAGTCTCCTCTGTCGGCTCCTTGAGAATGGACGGAGGGAGAGTGAGAGAGACAGGAATAAACCGGACGGTTGGATTGGCAGACATATACAGATGTAAGAGTAGATGCAGATGCAGTCTCTCTCGTTCTCTCTCTCTCTTTCTCCCTCTCTCTCTCTCTTTGTCCCCAACAGGAAAAAGACAAATGTTTGCACTCCCCACCGATAAACGTTTCAATGGTGTCTGTGGTGAAACCCCGTCCCCTCCCTCAAACGATTCCACTTCTCTTCCTCATCCCTCCGCAAATGCTGAAAAGTCCCTCCCTCTCGATGAGAAAGAAAAATGGAAGCTCTCCCAGGGTTGGGTGTTACTACATTTTAACATTGCAATTGGGGGGGGGGGGGTTCGTTTCGTCTCTCTTGGCAGGAATAACCTAGACTTGAACAACAAGTGACTTTGCAATTCAACTTTTCTACCTGAGTCTCCAGAGTTTTGCTATGAAGACTATGAAGTTTCCCTGATACCACCTATTCTGAGGTCGCCTACCCCCTCACTGCTCACTCTCTCTTTCCATCTCTTTTCCATGCCTGCCCATTTCTACCGTTTCTGTCCGCTCTCACCTCTAGCCCAGATTTTTTACCCTCATTCTCTTGTCTCTCTCAGGGGGTTAGTTGACCTTTGACCACAGGATGAGGAAACGGTTTTAAACTCAGGGGTTGGCCTGCCCCCATCCCTCCCTTCCTAACTGATATTTCATTTCTCTACTCCTGCTGTTGTTATGAACCATTAACAGAATTGTGTTTTCTAAATTTAATAAACAAGATTTTGAGAAGAAAAAAAATGTAAATGTGGTGTTCTGATTTTCTTAAAAGCATCTGGCGGTTAACATCATATATTGTGAATGCTATAATCACGGCTAAAGAGCTGTCGTCAAACACAGTGTGCAGTGGAGCACCTTTAATGCCTTTAGCCATGATGGTTTCAAAATACAGAAACCGCTTAAATGCTATATTGCTTTTTTTGGTATACGGTATTTAACCAATCAGCATCTGATCCATTTTATAATCAAGAATCCACTTCAGCAGCTCTTTTAAGAGTCTGTCTTTTATGGATTTAAGTGGACCAGGATGAACACAGACACTGTGGCTTTCAAAAGGGTTTGATGTAACCCACATCCCCGATGTCTGCAAAAGTAAGTGTGAACATGCAAAATAACATGTCACCATTAGAATAAAGCACATGCTCGATATGTTCATATTTTATTATAATCTTAGTTTACACCAAATAGGTCACTTTATATTAAGTGTCCCTAATACATGTGCTTTATTTACCAAAAAGTGTTGTCACCAATGTCCTGTTATACATCTGTACTTACACACACCATTCTGATGGTGTTCTGATGGTGTGTGAATATTTCTGTGAAGTTACAGAAATATTACAGCTGTAGATACTATGTATCAGTGTGTACTTACACTTTGGTTTCATACTACATGCACATCTAGTTACTATGGAAGTAAACGGGTATTAGGGACACTTAATATAAAGTGGGACCGTATTCAATTTGATGATAGTGCCACCTTTTGGTCAATAGCAACTCTATTACAAGTTATTGCACATTGCGTTTGAGATGATTTTCTTAAAATCAACGCTGGGGATGTTTTGTCCAATAAAATCTAGCTTTTGTGCCATTTTTGCGCATGCATCTCTCTGTCTCAGGCAGGTGTTCAGCTCAGCCCGTCGAGCTGGTGGTGCCCAGGTGAACTGCCATCTGTGTGTGTGTGTGTGTGTGTGTGTGTGTGGCTGGCCTCCCGATGAGACATATGGTTGCTAATCTATTACATCTTAAATGAAGCACAGGGCTCAGCCCCCACTCGCCCCATGGCCCTGTGGGGCACAATTAAATACACATTTTACATCTCTGTAAAGCAACAGACCATTGTGCTCTAGTTAGCCAAAATATAATTGACTTCACTGATCGGTTGTGTCAGTGTGTCACAGGCATTTGTTTATAAATTTAATTGCAGCTAATCCAGATAATATGCATGTGCCTGGCATGTGCAGGGACTTTCTGGCCCCGGTTGCTGTTTTGGCCCTGGGCTGCATCAGCTGTTCTAAATTGCATTGAAGCATCATGGGAAAACAGTACTAAGTGCAGGGTCAAGGGCGGCCACAGATGAGAGCCTCGGGAGTGTGTGTGGACCGTAATGCTGATACTATTCGAATAAGGGTTTTTAAAGCACGCTGCAACTCTCTGATAAATGTAGCTCCAACGGGGACGCCTTTAGGGCTTGTGTGCACCCATAATCCCAGCTGTCCTAAAAGCAGGATTAGTAAGAAAGTAAGGGCATCATATTTAGTTTTTTATTCCCCTCCCCCATTTAAAGGGGTACTCCTTCCAAAAAATACAAATTCATGCCATCTCAGATATAAATGACTTATTCGGGTGAATACAAGGAATGTTGCAACCAACACTAATGGTCTTATACAGGTTAATGGGAGCTTTGTGAAATGCAACATCAGTGTTGTGAAGCGTGAAGTGTTCAGAAAGCTGAAAAAATGCTGTCTCCAGTGGATGTTTTCCAAGGTAGGAATTAAAGTAAACTAAAGTGTTATCTTCGCTTACTGTCATGTGAAATGACTTCATCTGATTTTTTGAAGGTAGCATTGATACATCCTTTGATACATCTTTCTATTTCATGACAGCTGAGCTAATCCTTTATTAAAAAGATGGTGGCCAGTTTGTATATATGAGATTTATTTTTTTACTTTCATCTTTATTTGTGTTCGTATGAGAAAATAAAGTCATAAAACTAGGATGACTTGAGGGTGAATAAATGATTAAAGAATGTTGGGTATAATATCACTTCAATCAGCCTACTAGAGGATTTCTAAATATAATGCAGTGAAGAGTATTTTTACAGCCCACCTTGCAACAATGTTTTTTCCCCCCCTCTACACTTTCTCGCGCTCATCTGTCTAGCCTCTGCAATGTCGCCTTTAAGCTCTACTTCTGCTGTAGAAGCCAGTTTCCAACTTGCGTCATGTTTCTGGGTGTGTTACCTTGTCCCTCTTCGACTGCAGCATTCTAGAAACAGCAGAGTTCAGTCTGGCTGCCTGTGTACACCTGTCTGGATTTAAAGAGACAATTCTTTGGACAATAGCAAACAGAAAACATCACTCATTTCCCATAACAGACTTGAGCCAAAAAGAAACCATATACTCCGCTTACTGTTCTTGACTGTTCTAGATTTCAAATCCTCTTTCACCTGAGCAGAATCATGTTGGGAAAAAGATTGAGTGAATAATGACATAAAGGAATATTTCACCCCAAAATGTAAATTACCGTATATTTTACTTACTTCCAAGCAATCCTTGGTGTATATAACTTTTATTCTTTCAGAAGAACAAAGTCAGATTTTTTTAATTTATTTATTATTTTATTTTTTTATTCTGGCTCCGTAAAGCTGGTGGATAGTGGCCATTATTTTGAAGCTCTGTAAATCGTTTATGTATCCTAGGTGTATGTGACTTTCTTCTTTCAGATGAATCCAATACGAGTTATAATTTGACCCCTCCAGGTTGTAGCCTTAACACGTTAGGAGATGTGAAATAACATGTGCATATTCGTAATACAACGTCCCTCACACGGTTTAGGGGGGTGAATAAAGGAAGTGAATCCATGCATTTTTGTACGATAAAAATTCTTATTTCACACTTTTCTCTCAATTGTGCTGATTTACATTTCCGAGAGGTGTTACCTACTGAGCAGAAGACACTGTGTAAACATTAAAAATGAATGATCTGATAAATAATTGATTTAATAATTTAAAATGGATGGTGTATTTGTTGATGGTCAGACCAAGTAGCAGAAATCATGGGTTTGCCAAGCACAGTTATGCATGTATGCTGTAAATCATACTGTTATAATATCTGAAGCATGAAATAGACTACAGCTTTGACCTTTTATTTCAATCTGAATAAAATTCAGGTGCCTTGAACTTGTGGCATACAATTCAGACAAGGTCACGAGAAGGAGAGGTAAATGCCACTTTATTATTCCTAGATTCAAGATGAGCCATCATTCCTCATGGATGAATATTATGGTGATGTGCTTGATTATTTCTGTCTGGATGGAGCTGATGGTGTGGTAACGTGGTGTAAGTGTGTCTCACAGCTGGTAGTATGCTAATATTGGATTGTTTTGTTTTATTCATTGGGGTGGGGGAGATTGATTTCTACATATTTATAGTTTGATGTTTTCTTGATTGCTTCTTGCTTGAAGCTGTTAAACATTTAACACTCATAATACTGTCATAAACCGGCAATTAGAATGCATTCAATGCCTTATTAGTAAAATAAACTCTAAATATGCAAATATATGTAACTGTTTATTTAAATGCTTCTGAATATAACAATTATGCATAAAAGACTACTGATAGATTTTATAATATGCATAAACATGTCTTAATATATTTAATATGCATAATCAAGGTCTTGTTGTGCTCTTTCCTTCACTCTCTGCTATATTAGTGTGTCCTATGAATGCTAAATCTGTTTCAGAATGTAGATATTTAAATTAGTTAGGATTAGAAACGATTACATTGTTTTTTTTAATCAAATAAAAAGGTTCTTTGAAAAACAAAAATATCTTACCAACCCTAACTTCAGTCAGTATATATTGTTCTGTTATCCTTTCTTATGCATTCTTTAAGATCATGACTGATAATGCAGCTTTATGTTTTCTATCTCAAAATCCTGTATTTTCTTGCTCAGAAGCATCAGAGCAATGCTTTGGAAGCTTTTGTAAGAACTGTGCCTGCATTTGTGAGTTAATGAATTCAAAAAATTAGACTAAAATTGGGTTGTGTTGTCCATCCTGCAAACAAAAGGTGACTGCCTCAGAATTTCTGCCTAAAGAGCAAAAAAAAAAAAAAGCCAGACAGCCACTCTTGACAAAAAATGTGTGTATTCCTGATTTTAATGAGATGCTTTGTGTCCAAAAATAATCCACAGAGAGACTGAAACAAGTTTTCAAGACGTATGAACCAGTTTATAACACATACAGTCTCTATTTCAATCTGTCATCCTTCTAATACAACTGCATCGCCAAGTGATTTAGAGAGATCGTCAACAAAAACATCACATTATTTTGGATGTTTTAGAACTGCGACTTTAGTTTTCTCCTTGAAGCCTCTAAATCAATCAGTGACCCAGATATGTGTGTATGTGCTGCTTTGTTGTGTCTGCGAGGCTATTAATTTGCATGAAATCTGTCCTATTTTTGAGAGCGTGTTTCGTACGTGTCTGAAGCACGGCTGGACTGTAGAGATTCACAGCAAGCCTCTGCTCTTGTATTTTGGTTGTATTATGATTTGTGTTTGAAAGCGTAGGAGCTCTTTGGACTGTAGCAGAAAGAGAATCTCGAGCTGTGTGTTTAAACTAAGAACATCATTCACAGAGGAACACGGCTTCAAACTCCGAGGGAATGAACGAAAGCCTTGAAGGCAATGTATATGGTTAGTGTGGTCTATTATTTATTTTTTATTTGTTTGTACTTATTTATTTTAAAAAGAAAAAGTGTTTCAAATAAATTGAATTGATCGATTACTTTTGAAATAAACATTCATTAATTTTCGTTTAGCCCCGCCCACCTAGTACACTGAACAAAATTGTAAATGCAACAAAAAAAAATTTTGCCCCAATTTTTCATGAGCTGAATAAAATAAAATAACTAAGTGCCTTAATAAAATAAAACCAGTCAGTAGATCATCTGGTGTGAATCAGTGCCACACATCTCCTTCGCATAGAGTTGAGCAAAGTTAGTCCACTCTTTTTCAATGGCTGTGCAAAGTTGCTAGATATTGACAGTTGGAACACGCTTTTGTATTTGCCTATCCAGTACGTTCAGTATAGCTTCTGTTGTTGCCAAAGTTGTGTCAGAGGAGGACATTTGATTAAGAATAAATGCATGAAGAAATCAAGTTACAAGCAGGTCTTGCACATGGTATGAGGTTGGGTGAAGAAGTATGTAAATAGAAGGAATAACCTGCTTGCTATAAGATTATGTTATGCCTATAAAACTTGCATAGCAGGCTTAAACTTGAGTTTTTCACTGATTAATAACCTATGTGAAAGTTGACTAGGACTTATTTGGTAATTATAAATTTCAGAATGATAAAAAGGAAGAAGTGTAAGTGGGTTTTTTTTTTAAATTATAGTTATTATTTGCTTTACGAAAGTGTTCTTTAACTGCCTATAGCCTAATGCTTGAGTTTTCAGTTAGCTGAGAGATAACAGGGTCACAGATAACAGGAAATAACACTATATCGAGTTATGTTATTTTAGACTAGCTTAGAGTTATTTTGCATGAAATACATGAAAACACATCCAAGGTACACAGTTAGATATCTTAAATGGACACATTTGTTGAATATGTTATGATTGGATAAAACGGAAGCATCCTGACTTGATTAGGGTATAATCAAGGGTTATTATAGGGTATAAATAGGGCTAAATTTTTCTTGCAAGAAAATAAATCTTCAAAAGACTTTTGTCTCATACTTGCATCGAAATCACGACAACAAAGAAGACACAATTCCACATTGAATTTTCAGTAAGACTGAAACTAAAAGACAATGCTGTGCTAACTATATTGGATCTGAAGTTGCTCAGAGAACAGTACAATTTATTTATTAAACGCATTTAATGTCCTCTTTAAAATATATTAATTTTTTTTTTTTTAAATGTAAAATTAAATCAGTAATATTTAGCAATGTATATTGAAATAGAAGCTGCTTCAGGGAGCATAAGAGACTAATTTCAAAAACATAAAAAAGAAAACCATGCCCATTTTGGCAAATTTTTCATACACTTTCTTCCCGACTGGCTGATCTTTATATATTTGTCATGTCTGAAAGCCAAGCTGAAGAATTTCAGTAACAGAAACAATTGCCTTGTGCTCATTTGTTGTATTTATTTATTTTTTATCTTTGAGCTTTATTCAGACACCAAAAAAATCTTTGCTTAAAATCCTCTCAGCATGCATTTATAGCATCGTTCATTGTCTCTGCGGCACAGTTTCCACCTTCCCACTCTTTCCATTCTCTCTGTTATTTTCTGGTTCTCCATTTCCATCTTTGCGTGACCTGAGTGTAATGATTTGGATGCCCCTGCGGTGACAGTGGACTGGTGTGCTCTGCTGAGCTTCCCATGGTAATGCATCCCAAAGCCTGGGCAGAGACAGACAGCACTCAGGGTCACGCTCTGTGCTGATCTACACACGCTCGCTCACATGATGTGATGGAGCCACTCAGGAAGAGGGACAGGAATATCTGTATCAGTTACTCTCATAGATACAAACAGCACTGATCACGACATTATCATGGGCAAGTAATGCAATAACAAGTACAAAACTGTCAAAATCGAAAGGTACATCTTTGTTTTGGCCCTTTTGTCATAAGTTTACAACAAAACAAACCATTCGACGTTCTATACAATCTGGTCCTATTGTGAAATACTCTAATTTAAGCTACTTTTTTAGTGTAAACAAATTATTTGAAATAATTTTGTAGGTCATTTTTATGTTAGTAGTTTCATTTATTAATTGATATCACTTAGGTACTTTTAATATTCTGTTAAATATATTTGATGATGATTTCTATGTGTCTTGTAACTTTGTACATCTCCTATTCACTCAGTGCAGCGAGAAAAAAAGAGGAGAGAAGGGAAAGTTCAGACATATCAGAAGAGTCAGAGAATAAAAGAGAAGAGACCATGTTTTTGTTGTTACGGATGTCTGTAATTTCATGCTTCTTGTCATCTGCTGTCACTGAAGAAGCAAAGCGAACTGAAGTGAAAATAGAAAGTTTGCCCCGGGTGTGTTGACTACACCAGTGTGATACAAACATGTTATGACATATGACATGATGGTTTATATCAGCTGACACCATGATAAAATACGACATATAAATATTGTTTAGAGCTGAAGTTGATGTATCTGTTTTCCTGAATGCTGTCTGAGACACGCCACAGGTTCTTGCATGTTATAACTTTATTTATTCACTTTTAACAGATACACTGACAAGACCTCCAGGTGATCCTACGGTTCTGTAGTTTTTTCCCCTTATGTAGCCAGATTCTGTAACTGTAATAAATTATATGCTTGTTGTATGATTTATGTCCTGAAAGATACTGACATTCGACTGTGTGTGATGTACTGACGAGCAGCAGCTGCACTCACCTCAGGCCTGAACTGAACTCCAGATTGATGTGGAGTGTGTGCAGTGATAGAGGCAGAGTTCAGCTGAGTTTAATGCATGCCACTTCATAAGTGCTTTAGAAAGCAGCAAAAGAGCTCCAACTAATTGCTAAATTTATTTTAAATCGCTTCATTTATTTAATATATGGGAAAAGAATGACTGGAGTATGATATAAATAATACTGAATAAAAAAAGAGCAGCAAAGCCTTGTAAAATCGTTAAAAAATGTAAAACATTAAGTAAAATTAATAAATTAAAATTGTACAATCATACTATTCAGTATACTGTTTTTTGTGTAGATTAATTTTCGACATTAGAGCCCCCTAGAGTTAAAGGGTTGGCTCACCCAAAAATGAAATTTCTGTCATTAATGCAGTTGTGGCATTATGGATAGGGAGTTGGACTTGTAACCCAAAGGTCATGGGTTCAAATCCCAGGTCTGGCTCTCTCCACCTTCAATACCATGACAGAGATGAGACCCTTGAGCAAGGCACCTTTCCCCCAACTTCTCCCTGAGCGCAACGGCATACACCCCCACTGCTCCGGGGGTGTGTTCACGGTGTGTGTGTGTGTGTGTGGTTATTCACTTCTCACTGCTGTGTGTGTGCACTTGGATGGGTTAAATGCAGAGCACAAAATCCTAGTATCGGAAACCATACCTGGCCACATGTCACGTCCTCTCCTTAGTTACTTCCAAACCAGTAAGACCCCCATTCATCTTCAGAACATGAATTAAGATATTTTCTTCAAATCCGAAGGCTCTCTGACACATAGACAGCAATGCAACTGTGTTCACAGATCCAGAAACGTTGGAAGAACATCTGTAAAACAGTCCCTCAGGGGTTCAACTGTAATTTTATGTAATACTTCTATGGAGGGTCAAAAAATCTGGAATTTAATCCAAAATATCCTAATTTGTGTTCCGAAGATGAACAAAGGTCTAATGGGTTTGAAACGGCACAAGGCTTAGTAATTAATTTTCATTTTTGAGTGAACTAACACGAACACTGTGTAAAGCAACCCATTCTTTTTGATGGAATTATACCTAAATTTTCTCCCAGAACAGTTTGGAGTGAGAGTGTAAAAGAAACGGAAGCCATTCAGCTTATTAAGATCAGTTCACCGTCACAACCATTTGAAGCAGGTTAAAAAGTAGAGCACATATAAGTTAGTTGCGTTTAAACATTTTTCTATGTGTAGCAATTTAACATTTTGGCCTCTGAGAGAGCTTTAAAAGAATTGTTCACCAAAAAATAAAAATTACCCCATAAATTACTCACCCCCAAGCCGTTCTAAGTGTGTATGACTTTCTAAACAAATGTATCCTGCCTCTTCCAAGCTTGGTAATGCTGATCGATCGTTATTTTGAGGCTCCATAAATCATATATACCCATTGTGTAGCTAAACTATACGCCTCCGGGTGGTTAACACAGATCGATGGGTTTTTGTAACAAAAATGTTTCTTTTCTTGGTATAAGCATTACCAAGCTTGGAAGAGTGAGGATTATTTTTTTTTTTTTAAACTGTGATGACTCAAAAACATTAATGAACTTATGTTTGCGTGGCATCGTTGTTGCTGATGTTTCTTTTGATAGCAGCTCTCCTTCCTCTTCCTCTTCTTTTACCCCTGTCCAGCCATAGTGTGGGAACTGTGGATCTGGGGCAGCTCTGTGTCTGTCTCTGATTGGCTGAAGGGGCTGTTGTCATGGCGCTGGCTGCTCAAACCACCCTGGCCTAACTGAGCTGGCAGCCATCCTGTCCCTGACAAAATGATTTTAAATTATTCATAGACTATCTGGGCACGGGTTGAGGTAATGTTTGTGACAAGGCCATGCCAGCCTTCATAGAACAAGACAGGGGTGCGTTTCCCAAAAATAACTAGGGGGCGCATATTCTGCTGTTACCAACATAGTTCAACGATTCGTTGTTTCTCAAAATCATAGCTCAAATGAATATGTGCAAACAGTGTCGCAAACATACGTGTTTAGAGCTCTTAACATGTGGCTAGAAGCTTAATAGAACAACATTATGCTCTTGGGCACAATAAGCATTCGAACAGGCAGTACTGTCTATATCTAACATTCAATATAGATTTTCATTTAGATATTATTGTGCATGCTCAACAAGCCTGATTTTTATATGTGCTAATGTGACGTAAAAGACGACCCTCGATCATGAATCAAACATCAAATAAAGTATAATATCAATAACAAAAATAGTTTGTTTTTTTATCCTTAATAATTATTAAGTTGTGAATCGTACAGAGACTGGTGTGGATATTAGCTTTTGCACACACTTAAATAAAAACTAATTCTGAATTTGCTGCACATGAGCAAATAATATTGAATATGTGAACTCAAATCTTATAACACGCATTGTTTTGTTCGCACGCACATTTCTATCATTAATTTTGAGAGAATGAGAAATACATGAACACATGTAGTGCTGTAATGCTGCCCATTAACAACAGGGCATCAATGAACTCTCACAGACTTTGCTGCGTGATCTTTCAACACTGTCTGTGTCACCATGACAACCGTACAGAAAGAGAAGTATCAAAAAAAGAAGCTGCTCTGTCTCTTTTCTCTTGCAAATGGATTTAACAAATTTAGCAAAGAGAGCAGAGAGAAAGAGACACATTTTTGGGAAGACCTGAATGAGATTCATTTCCAACTCATGTTGGCAATCCCCAATGTTTTAGTAGGAAATTAGTAAATAAGGGCTATATTTTGCAGAATGTTAGCTATGAATTTAGACTAATTAACTATTTTATTATACTGTAAACTGACTCTTTCATGCTTTCTTTAGTTGGTCCCCTCCCTCTCTGATGGAAGGAATGTCTGCTGTGCTGTAATGAGAAAGCCTAAACCATCCTGCATACTGTACAGTAAGCATACTCTCTAATCAAGGTCGCATAGTTTGATTTTCTATACGGTGTGTGGCCTTATTCTGTCAGTTCATCTCATGGCAAAGATTTCCTACCAATGGTTTTGCTGACTCAGACTAGATTGAATTAAATTTCACTGTTCATTTTGATTGCCTTATCAGTTATAGTACCTAATATATAAGCTATCTTGGAAATATTTGCGGTCAGTGAGATTTTTGTATTCAGCAAGGATGGAATAACAGGGTAGGTCACCCAAAAATGAAAATTCTGTCATTTATTCCTTGCCCTCATGTCGTTCCAAACCATAAAAAACTTTTTTCGGAACACAAATTAATATATTTTTGATGAAATCCAAGAGCTCTGTGACCCTCCATACAGCAGGGCTACTATTTGTTCAAGGTCCAGAAAGGTACTAAGAACATTGTTAAAAATAATGTGACATCAGTGGTTCAGTTGTAATTTAGAAAGCTATACGAGAATACTTTTTGTGCGCAAGAATAAAGACAGCTTTACTGAGCAATTCTTTTCCTCCATGTCATCCTAGAGCCTATTTATTTGCTGCTTTCCTAAACAATCCGTCAAACTGATGTCATCAGAGAAGGTCTGTCATTTTAGAAGGAAGGAGCATTTTCAGATTTGGATTAAAGAGTACGAAGGCAATGAAAACATACGTATTTCACAATGTAAAAATATTTTACAGTATTACTGTTTTTAGTTTCTCCTATGTGGGTAACCACATATTTCACAAAATTGCTACCTTCAGGTATATTTCGTTGTGCAAGTGAGCTGTTAAATACGACGGAGCTTTAGTGACACCAAAAAAAAAAAAAAAAAAAAATCTAAAACTACGAGAATAAAGTCGTAATGTTACGAGCTTAAAGTCGAAACTACGAGAATAAAGTCGTAATGTTACGAAATTAAAAAGCGGAATACTACGAGAATAAAGGCGAAATATAATATTTAGTGCACTTGTAAATGACCCGGATTGAGAGAAGGACACCAGATATAAGCACGTTTGAATATTGTTGCGTCCGAGCG
>JAUMHP010000046.1:9233379-9264197 GCA_032361065.1 Enteromius trimaculatus
ATTCTTAAAAAGCAATAAAACAGCGGTTGTCATGGCAATGGAGGGCCTGGTTTTCCTTATCAGCAGCCCATCGGGGTGGTCAGTCGGGGGATGTCTCCAATGTGGGTTGCCTCTTGAGTTGTTGAAAGCGGCATTAAATGTTGTTAATATTTGTTAAATGTAACAAATAGTTTGTGCCCGATTGGACCAAATGCTACATAACTGTAACACAAGCCAGCAGAGGGAGCTCTCACCTCTGCACTGACTGTCACAGCTCCCTATGCTTCTTCTATGGTGACTTCCTGTTTGGTGGCCATTTAAGGAGAAGCCTGCCAAACAGAAAGATGCAAAGTATTGTTTTGCTGTTGCAAAACAATACTTACTCCGACCCAGTACTTACCCCAGCAATACCCCCCGACCCAGACGGCCAGCACGCGTGACCCCCCGACCCAGACGGCCAGCACGCGTGACCCCCCGACCCAGACGGCCTGGTTTGAACAAGAACTGTTATTTCTGGGGTTGTGTCCAGGAGCTGCTCACATCATTCAAGAAAAGTCTAACTTTTTTCAAATTCCATTTACCACTACATCAAAATCTGATAACATGCCTACTAAGTTTGAAGTCACTGATGTCATGCCTGCCACTTCAGGATCTGTCTACTCCATGCCTGCTACCACTCACGTCATGCCTGACCTCTCGCAGCCTGCTAACCAAGACGGCCGGCACGCGTGACCCCCCAACCAAGACGGCCTGGTTTGAACAAGAACTGTTATTTCTGGGGTTGTGTCCGCCACGCAACAGCCAGCTCGCAAAATGGCCATTTGGAGCGTTTGGGCAGCACATTGTGCTCCAGAGGCCTCAGTGATCCACGAGTCTGCTTGTGAACCTCCAGAGGTGTCGGCCTTGGCCGTAGAACCTCCAGAGGTAGTGACGCTACTCCATGAACACTCTGTCCGCCTTGTTACGGCCACGGAGGCCGTCCATGAACTCTCTGTCTGCCCTGTTACGGTCACAGAGACAGTCCATGAACTCACGGCGACGGAGGTCCCACCATGGCGCCCTGATCTGCCTACACCGCCATGGCTCCCTGCCTTGCCTGCTCCACTATGGATATGTGCTCCCTTTTCACTGCTCCAATGCCCAGGTCCCCCATGCTGCCATTGTCTGCCACTGTTCCATGGTCCAGGACCTCCAAGGCTCCATGCTTCAGGTCCTGTTCCCTTGCACAGTCCTGGCCCCCCATCCCGCCCCTTGGACCATCACTGCTGCACCACCCTCCTGGATGTTTTTGTTTTTTATTGGCGTCGGGAGCTGCCCTTAGAGGGGGGATATGTAACGCCAAGCCTGCAGAGGGAGCTCTCACCTCTGCACTGACTGTCACAGCTCCCTCTGCTTCTTCTATGGTGACCTCCTGTTTGGCGGCCATTTAAGGAGAAGCCTGCCAAACAGAAAGATACAAAGTATTGTTTGGCTGTTGCGAACTCTACCAAGCGTTTTCTCTTGTTCATGCTCATTGTTTTGCCCTGTTCCCATTGCCATAGTATTGTCTTGTTTTCATTTTCTTGTTTCATTTGCTACTTTGGATTGCACTCTTGGATAGATTTTGACCTTGGACTGTATTCTGTTTTGTGAACATTTTGCTGCCTGCCTTTGCTTGGATACTGTTTGCGAATCTGTTTTGTCCTTGGATATACCTTGTTGCCGATGTTTGAACCCTGCTTGTTTGACCACTTTATGTATTATTAAAGCTTGCATTTGGATCTTACGCTTGCCTGAGTTACGGCCTTTGTTTCACTTACTTTACTTTTGCTTTTTGTTATTAAAAATAATGACCTTATTTGTATAATTACTATACAAAATTCAGTAACATCAATTTTTTTGACTTTGAATAACATTTAACATTTTTAATTATGCATGTGTGTGCATGTTTATGTGGTTTATTAGGACACAAATATAATGCATAATGACATGAGTATGACATAGGCATTACAATATGAATTCAAAATGCTTAAAAAACGAAACTAAATGGTTTTTTTGAAAATCTAAAAACGCACACAGTTTCCTATGATGGGTAGGTTTAGGTGTAGGGTCAGTGTAAGGCAATAGCACATACAGTCTGTACAGTATAAAAACCATTACGCCTATGAAGAGTCCCAGTAAATCACAAAAACTAACGTGTGTGTTTGTGTTTGTGTTGATGTTGAACCTGAGTCATCGCTGTAAGGCCGTCTGTCTGAAGTCAGTCTTTCTGCTGAACATTTGTCACAACTGAGACTATGATTCAACAAAAAAAAAGTATATTATGATGAAATAACCTTGCCCACAGACAGACATGACCGCTTTTTACGTGTGTAAGTGTCAAAGCGGATGCACGAAAGTGTGTGACTGTTAGTACATATATTAATGATGTGAACTTGGTCGTTCAGAGTGTGAAAAAACAGACTTCCCTCAGCGATCAGAGCAGCTGCACCAAAACCAATCTCTGTCACACACACACACACACACACACACACCTGTTTCCGGGATACAGTAAATCTTTTTACTGGAACACTAAATCCACAATCCACAAAAAAATGTATTTTCAATATCATATGAAGCTGTTCACTGAAGCCTGATTCATATGTTGTCAAGCAGTCTTCATGAAATAAAGAGCCTATTGTTTGTTATCACACCAGCATACCAAAGGAAGACTAAAAGACTGTTCTGAGTTCAGCGTAAGTGGATGTTTTCTGCTGCCATTGGACCAAAAGAATGTGTTTCCAGCAGATAAATTAAAGCATAGTTGTGTATGAAATGCTGTCTCTTACAGTACTGGAAGTCAGTGAGTTAAAGTGTAGCAGTTGCTCAACTTCTCTCAGAAGCGCTGAATGAGTGTGTGCATGTGTGTGTGTCACGTCAGGTTTCTGACCTGCACATGTAGCTGTAATCACTGATTCATTAGAGGCATGTGCACATACTCCAGACACATGCTCTTGGTTGGAAAGCCTATTAAAATGAGAAAAGGTGGAGCGATGAGAGAAAGAGGGGGATGGGGTTAGCAAGAAAAAGGAGGTGATTGTTGGGGAGTTAGAGAGAGTGTTGCTGTAGCAAGGGAATGAGAGCAAAGGAAAGAAGATACCAGAAAAACACAGATTTTAAGATCATAAGATAATATTTTTTTGGACTGCTGACAAAACAGGTAAGAAATTAAAGTTTTTTGTTTTTATTCTCTTTATTCAATACGCTAACCTTCCTACTTCAGTTTTGTTCACAAAAATAACTGAGAGATACTGTAGAAACAACAGGCAAGCTCAATACAAAAGCCTTTTACTTACTTATCAAAATACCCTGAAACCCTGCATTCCTTTATTTTTTTGTTTTTGTCTCCAAAACCAACAACATGTTTTTATGTGCTCTAGCTGGTTTTAAATGGAGTTCATGGCAAAGAATGTTAATCGATATTTTAACCAAGGGCAGCTGACACTGCATGGTACACAGACACACGCTCATTCACATGTAGAAGTTTGCTAACTGGTGTGTTTTGCAATGGAGTGATTGGAAACAGCTGGGTTGTATATTCACTCTGCTAAATGTAAACAGGTTTTTTTGGAGATAATTTGCACTAAAGCTCTAGAATGTCAATTGAGAAGTATGAAGCCGGTTTTGAAGCTCCACTTGCTGTTTGCTTAGCATTCATTCCATAGCCGGTTCTGTGGTGATTATTCTTCCTGTGTTTTTTTTTTTTTTCTCAGTTCAGGAAATTCTGCTTGATCCCTAAAAGTACTTGATGCAGCCTAATATCGTCAGGTTGACAGACACTGTGTTGCGTTAACAGATTGTCCAGCTATCAATGATTTAATGTGCCTTCAGGGTAATTGACAAAACAAAAACGTTGAGCTAATATAGCACCGTAAAAAGTGCATTTTGCTGGTGTAACCTAATGCATATTATTCATTTTAATTTACTTCACTTAGATGTTATGAAGTTCTTTTTATTTCACCTGACAAAATACAGTTTAAAAAAAGTTACAATAAATAGACTTGTTTTATGGTGCATACATGTCAGTGACCTAAAGCACCTCATAATTTTGAAATATTGTTTAACATTTTAGTGTTAACAAATTAAACTACATTTTATTCAGCCAATAATAAAAAAAAAAATATTCTAGCAAATATTTTACAGTACACTTATAAGTCATAAATGGTTATTAATGGAAATTAAGTCATGAATCATTTGATTTTATTCTGAAGCCACATTGTAAAAATACATATATAAATACATAAAAAAATAGTGCTTTGATAAAAACCGATGCAGCCAGAAAATACTTGCTCTTAAGTTCAGAAGTCAAGAACTGTTAATGAAATGGACTCCTCTGATTTGAACGCAATAACTCATATAAAACCTATTTAAAAATACACGACTTTAAACGTCTGCAGATCGCTGGGCAGTTTAGATTACATCACTGTGATGTTTATAATGTTTACACAACGTGAAACTAAACAAATGTTCTGCAAGATCAGGAGGTCACACTATACACAAGCGCTGTTTCTCACACGAAAGACTGCATCCTCCTATGGTCGTGTGTGTAGGCTGCATACGTCATAAGCAAGATCTTATTTTAAAATATTAATAGTTATATATTTAACAATTATTCTTAATAAAGTATAAATTGATGTGAATATAATGTTTAGTTAACTGAAATAAACCAGGTTTGATGATGCATTTTCTTTAAAGCCATGTTGCTGCTGCCATTTTTCTCTCAGTGACCTCAAACCATACCATGCTCTCTTCTTGGCTGTAGTTTATTGTGACCAGTCTCTTCCATGCGTCATTCAAATTTTTCAAACTGACAATTAATTAAAATCCACTTATGTTATTCTGCATGCTTAAGATGAATTTTTTTCTTATCTTAAGGGTTTTCTCTTATTATAATTTGAGTATAACATTATAATACCATTCATAGTTTAGCTTTTTTTGAATTTAAAGAATAAACCAATTAATGTAGAATTGACATTTGACGCTTAAAACTCGAAAAGCAATAAAGGTTTTTCAGTGTTCAGCTTGTTTTTGTTCATGTAAAAATATGGCATGCTGTTGCTTCGAACAATAGTATAATACTCACAGTTACCACTTCAAGGGAATAATCGAAAATTCAGATTTTTGTCATAATATGCAGCCCATGATAATTTCCCCCGATCACAGTCCGACCTGTCAGCAAGCTCAATGACTTGCACATAGGGCATAAACGGGGCTTAAAATCCTGTACTGTGAGCCTGGCATTAGAGTCTTATTCATTATTTATTCATTTGTTTTTTAGCAGAAGTCATGTTGGGGTGTGGACGTCCTTTCATCCTTCTCCTCATCATCAACTTTCTGGGCCTTTCCTGTGTGTCATCGTCATCTTCTTCCTCTCAGAATGCCACTCGACCCCGTGGCCACCCTTCTGGAGAGAATTACGATGACTATGAGGGCTTCACCACTGAGCCTCCCAGCTCATCCTCTACTAATTCTGAACACCCAGATTTCAATCCGTGCAATTATGATATGTGTGTGGAGCAGCAGCAAACCTGCGAGGACCTTAGAGACGCCACAGGCTGCCTCTGCCCAGGGCTGAGTAGTATTTACTCTCCTCCGAGTCCACCGCGCATCTCCTTTCTGACTCAACAGGGTGGCAATGAGGTTCTGGTGCGCTGGTGTGCTCCCACTTCTGCTATCACCCACTACATTGTCTTGGTGAGAGGGAACGGCAAAGGGATGGATAAGAGTATAAATGTGGAGGAGAGAAAGAGGGCAGCAGTATTGGAGGATGTTGAGGCTGGTGCTCACGTATGTGTGAAGGCAGTGAATAAAGGTGGAGTCAGTGCAGAAGATGATCAGTCATGTGCCAAATTTGAACCCCAAATTACAGACTCTGGACTTGCGCTGAAGCTGGGCATTATTGGGGGCGTGGTGGGACTCATACTGTTGCTCACTTTGGCTCTGCTGCTGTGGAGACACAAATCACGGCAGAAATCCACCGCACGGAACAAGACTGAGGGAGTTCTGTAACGTCTGTGTGTTTGTGTGCGTCGACAATAAATGCACTTTTACTTAATCTCTGTATACAGTAAGTGATGGGAGCAGATGAATGACTGTGGACTGATCACTCGCTGTGAGTGTGCTGGGTAGAGGGAGTGTTTGAATGACTCAATGAACAGAAAGAGGGAAACAAAAAAGTGGAGGAGTGACTCAGCACATTCTTCTCATTTGCTCGTCAGCGTCTACCAATGTGATTTAGGACATAGACAAATCGCATACTGGTGGTGTGCTGACTCCAATTACTGGCACCGTTTTAATCCCTCTTTCCTGATTACAACACATTTCAAACTTTTGTTTCATCGTCGTGTATGTATTTTCAAAGAAAAAAGCTGAATCACTGTTTCTTTAATAAACGTTATATTATTATATGCTAAATACATATTATATGCACTTTACTGATTCTTCTTAGGAGCACTCACCTTAAATGGCATGTGATTATTCATTCTTCCACCACAGGGAAATCATGTCATGACAACACAGATTAGCTGTTGACCACACAAGAACACACACTGTCCCAAACCCTTAGTAACTATCCTGAGCTGGGATGTCACAGACGAGAAGTAAAAGAGGAGCAACAACAAAGAAGGCACAATCTCCTGTACTGTTTTTAGTCCCACATGATTCTTGAGGAACCCTGAAATACAAACAGATGAAATGGGCTCAAAAACATCTGTTTCATATAAAATATGAATAAGACCATAGCCTTCAGAAGTATTTTGGTTTCATTGGTTAAAAGTCTCACAAAATATCACGTCCTAATATCAATAAATAACAATGTGATCTAAATATAGATTAAAATTGTTAAATTGTTCTGTGGAAGGCTCAACACCATAAAATAACTCAAATTATTGTATTTGGTCAGAGAGGAGGAGAGAAGAAGAGGAGCAAAGTAATCTCAACTGAACAAAGTTGGTTGCCCTCATGTGTTCTGTTACAAATTAAACATGAAGAGTTACAACATAAATGTGAAAAGGAATTGAATTTATTTACCTGTTAGGAGTGTGTTGACAGTTGGTGTAGTTAGATGACTGATGGGGTATTGAGATTTACAGATTTGAAAAACAAAAAGGCGTGAATAAAGAACCCTGAATTCTTAACGAAAAATAATAATTTCAGCCGAAAAGAGTTCTTTAGGATTATATGGTTCTAAATAAAACTAATGAGGTGTAATGAGGTGACTGTGACGGTTATACATTTAAATAAATAAATAAATATTTGTAAAAAAAATAATTTTTTTATCCTGAAATGTACTAACCCTATACTGTAATAAGAGATAAACATTATGTGGAACATTATTATGTGTCAGGGTTAGTGGGTATTTAAAATCGAATTACTTTTTCTTTTTAAGAACTCTCCAAAAAAGAAAAAGAAAAACATTACACAAATGGAGCTGCTGTTTCTGTACAAAACCAGTTCCAATGAAGCGGTACTGGCACATCCAGACTCTTGTTAGGGATTCCTGGGATATTTCACATTTTTCATTTACCACAGAATCACCAGCAATTATATCAAGTAGCAATACCAAGCTGCCAACTCCCTTAAATGTTTTAAAGTGCAAATCTTTCAACTCAAGAGGGGCAGCAAAACCATTTTATTATAGGTACAAACAAACACTGGTAAACTGGATAGAATACTTCTGTCTAGAACAACATTCTGAATACTGATCCAGTCAGCCGTTTAATAGTGCTTCACATTATCTGCAGTCTCTGTAATACCCTGTATTTTAGAAAGCTGGAAAATAACTATAATTTATGACAGAATTACCAAAGCAGGCAGGACTGTGAAGTAACCGTTCGCTGTTACTGGTTGGTTCCATTCTTTATTGTGGTGCATGTGGATTATAACCGCATACATTTCTGGATTTTGCATAAAGCATTTTGTTTAGTATTTATGCCTCATGTCAGATACAAAACAGAACAGGGGGTGGGGGAAATGAAAGGGACACTGGAACAGACTATTTTGCAATGTTTTGTTCATTAAAACGCACATTAAAAAGTAACCTATTGAAGTGACTTCGTTACGCCAGGTGGCGACAAAACCAAACAATTAATTTTCATAATTAATTTCCTTGCTGTAGTAAAACTGCTTAATATATTGTTCTTTATTTACATTCTTATTATGTATTCTTTCTTTCTTATCTTTCTTCTCTGTACAGTTCGTTCTCTGTGCAGTGTTAAAATATATACGGTAACACTTTAGAATAACAGTGCATGAATTAATAATTAGTTGACTATAAACTAATGATGAGTTAAGACATGTACTGATCAAGAACTAACTTAACTACAACATTACTCATATGAATTACTATTAATTGTATTAATATTTTATTAATTAACAATTTATTGTGATAATCTAAATAGGTTTTAATGGCACAAAATTGTTTGTAAATTTACCACCTGCAGCTGTCACATCATGAATTCATGAGTTGTTAATGTATCATTATGTCATGATTTTACTTATTATTGATTATTCCTTACTTATTTACTTATTATTACTAACTCTTCATTAATTACTTATAAAATAACATGAATTCATGACTTGTTAACATCCTTAAAACGTTTTTAAATTACAATATTTTAGACATATTCAGCTCATCTAAATGAGACCTGCGGCTGCAGAAGGAACTTAACAGTATGAGGAAAGTTGACATTTTGAAGAGGCAATAGTGGCTCAAAAGAAGAGAAAGAGCACTGAGAAACATCTGACTTCAGTGCATTATTAATGTCTAATGACAGTAAACCAATTTATAACATAATCAAAGCGATAATAATCTTCTCTTTGATTTTAATTAGGAAACTTTTGTCAGGTTAATTATAATGAAAACATTATTATAGGATGGCAGCAGTGGAATCACTCAAACCAGGACTTGAGTTGTTGATTTGTTTTTAATTATGAACGCATTATTGTTTGTTGGTTGAGTTAGGTTAAATGTAAATATTGCATAAATTCTCTGTCATTCAATGATGTTTGTGACAGCTGCAGGTGGCAGAGCTATAAATAATTTTGTGCCATTAAACCATGTTTGATTTAGTTTACCACAAATTGTTAATTAACTTACATGCAGTAACTAACATGTAATGTTATTCATGTAGTAATTCATGTGAGTCATGTTGTAGTTAAGTTAGTTCTTGAGTGTCTTAAACTCATCATTAGTTTATAGTCAAGTAATTGTTAATTAATGTATTAGTACATGATATTTAATGTACTGTTATTGTAAAGTGTTACCATATAAACAATATATTCTGCATTCCTGAATTTCATTATCACGCCTTCCCCCTCAAGCTGATTGGGATTTTATCTTTTATCTTTTCAAGTCACATTTTTCAGAAATGTTAGAAATGTGTGCAGACTCTGAGCAAAGCTCGAAAAAGAAATGTATAAAGCTGTTCTGGTACAGCAGAAACTGACTTAAACACTTAAAAACTCCTAAAAGAGAATCTTCGTGAGACTTCAGTGTCTATCTGTAGTATAGGTCACACATTTCAATACATCATTATTTATGGGTCCAGCTGAGCCAGGAAGTGGGCATCACCATCCCAAAGAAAAGGAGTGCTGACGCATGTCATATAGTTATAAACCATGCCTCTGTAAAAGAAAAAGCTGAACAGGATCAAAGAGTTTAGAATGCCCAAGACATGTCACTCCTATAGTTTAGATTGGGGGAAAATGCAACGCTTAACATGTCAATCACAGGAAGCCCCGCCTTCTGAATAAAATAGCCAATCGCTGATTTGTAAAGTCAGTGCATCAACGCGGTTGCCGTTAGAAGTTCCGGTTGCTATAGAAACATTTGGCAGACACGCGCTTAGGACTGCGCATGCCCACTGACTGATCTCGTCTGAGAAATAAGGTTTTTATAACGTAAGCAAAAGAAACAGAAAAAAGAAAAGAAAACTTTTATTACACAGTTGATTTCAAATATGAAATTTAATCATAAGATTATTAAACCGTTTTTGGAGAATTAGACATTTCCCCATTAAAAGAGATACACTAGGCATTTCAAAGATGGCTGCTGAGTGACATGACTTGTCTTAAAGGGGTCATCCGGTGCTACATGCACATTTGCAAGCTGTTTGGACTGAAATGTGTGTACACAACCACCCTACAATGATAAATATCCACCAGTAGTTTTGTTTTAACGTAATAAAAATAAGTTGCCCCTTCTGAAATCAAGCCATTCTCAAATGCATGTTGGTGTGCCATCACGGTGAGGGTGATTTCACCAAGTAGAAGATGTCCCTGGATCAACAACTTTGTTTTTCCAGGAACAACATTCCAATAAACCAATCAGAATTGAGGAATAATTTTTCAGGAAGTATCTGTTTTAGGCTTGTAATCAGGGTTAGATGCTATCCCTTGTTAATCAGCTATCATTTCTCACTGATTTTAGCTATAAATTTTGGATAGGGATAGGTTTAGGGGTAGGGATTGGGATAAGTCTATGTTTTTGGACAGTAATGTTGATCCAGGATCATGTCTTACTGGGCAAGATCACGGTGACTGTGGCGTCACACCGACAGAGGCCACTCCCACAATAGTTGATTGACAGCAGCGTGTCACACAGACTGAACTGGTGTCTTACCTCAGCCCCGCCCTGAGTGAGCCGTCATCAGACCAAGATGCAGAGACAAGCAATATTATGAAGCTGCAGACTTGGAGACCCAACCACGCTCTCAGCCCTGCACGCTCAGATGCTCAGAACTGCACCTCCAGACCTGTCGCTTTTTCAGACAGGGCCATCTGTATTAAAGCAATTCCGGAAAATTTTGTTTTTGACATAATTCAGTGTGACATCTAATTACACCAACAAACAAATATCCTTTTAAACAAATATTTTAGTATTTAATTATAGTTTATATTTATAGTTAGACAGAATTTTATGTTATTTAAAAAGTAATATACTAACCCAATTATTTATTTATTTATAATTTTTCTGCATTGTTTACAGCTCGATGACTTGCAGGAACTCATGAAAAAGAATACAAAAATTAGGTTTGGTGTCAGAAAATGACTCAAAGCACTATCATTTTGTATTGTAGTGCACAGACTTTATAATTATGAAAAAATTGTTGTAATTGTGCTGCACCAGCAAGGATAGAGTTAATGCGGGGGACTTCAGGAAAACCTGGAAGTAAGAGACAGTTTAGTTCGGCTGGCAGCACGTCTGTAAATAGTTATGTTCCAGTTTAAACCGAGGATACACAAAGCGTCTTTTGTCTGTCTTTTTTCAATATAATAATGCATTCAGTCATAGTGTAATATTTTATAGTAGAAACAAAGTGTAAGTTGCAATCTATCAGCAATATAATTCAGGTTAAGTAATCATCCAAACAGCAGGTGGCACTGTCTTAAAAAGTGACAGGTCTGGAAGTGCAATTCTGAGCATGCAGGGCTGAGAGTGCGGTTGGGTCTCTGGATCTGCAGCTTCATATTGACAAGCAAAACTCCTAAGCGATTGAGGTGTATGTATTAATGAACATAGCAGTAGTAATTTACCCCCGACATCTGAAGAGTGACTGAAGACACAGAGGATTAATATTATGTTTGGTTCTGTAAGGAAACACGCCGAAATTATCCATGGTCCAGCCTCACCTACAGAAGCAGTCAGTATAATGTATTTTAATGAATCTTTGCAAATTGCCTTTCCTAATAATGTGCTAATTAGCAAGTTTCACTATGAATATGCCTACAAAAAGATCTCCTGAGAGCGCCTCAGAAAAGAGGGGCGGGGTCAGCGGAGCTCGTGAAGATTTAAAGGGGAAGTACACAGAACAGAGTGATTTCAAAAGAGCTGTTTATGACAGGGTAAAATCTGTCTTTGAGAAATTTTACAACAAACTATATTACAAACTTTCCATTAAACCCTAAAGAATCATATTAGCTTGTGAAAAATTGGCTTTCCATGACTCCTTTAAAGAGAATTTCAACTATTAATTGAGAGCTTCATAAAATGGGTTTCCATGGGTGCGTGCTGAATGGGGCAATGCCAAGAATTTGCTGGATGGTGTAAAGCAAAACACCACTGAAATAACTGGAATAATGAATCACGATTTACCATTATCCTCTCTCATGGATAAGTTTGAGGATGACAGTGTAAAGCTAAAGCTACCAAATTTATGTAACAACTATACAGTTCGTCAATAAAAAACATGTATGTGGCTGTTTTTACCTGCTTTAGTTCTACTGAAGAGAAAGAGTTTGGAAACACTTCAAAGAAGATTATTTCTGATTCGTGATATACTGAGATCTGCCACTAGATGCCGCTGCACACCCAGCACACCATGACCAAGAACACAACAAACCACAATAGCAGCACTGTTTATCACAGGAAGTGTAAAAGTTACACCAAGGGACGGGGGAAATCTTAACTTTGAAATATACAGTATGTGCAATATGGTTACTTTTCCAAACAGTTATTCAATAAACTAAAAAGTTCATTTAACACTCAATCATGTTTATTTCTACCGTAGTCGTGATTTTGAATGACGAGTTAAAGAGGTAGGAGATTTTTACACATCAAAAATGTTTTAACCATATTTCTCCCGAACACATCTTAAATTTAATTCAGGATAAATTAAACAAGTTGTAAACTTCATTTGCCATGCACTAGAAAGCATTATTGAATTTAGCTACATTATTCAAAAGTCCTTTTATCTAAGATGATATATTTTAGTAGGCCTACTTCTGTAATAAAACTGAAAACATGTTATTTGAAGTTTGCACATATTTCGTTTTTTTATTTTTAGTATTTTTACATTTCAATTAAGATTTATTAGGGCCCCTTGTAGTATTTTTGTCTGTCTATCTGACAGTATTTTTGTCTGTAAGACATGAAAAACTTTTAAAGTTTTTATTGCTAATTTAGATTTCACATTAAGCCATCAGCTAATGCTAATGCTAATCTAGAACATGTGTTGACAATGACATGATTAACAAATAGTAACGAGCATTGTTGTTTTTTTTAATTGAACAAACATAAATTTTACAATTCAAACAGACTTTAAATAAACCCCCCAGAAAGAATATCAAATAACACAATTACAGGTGTATAAGGCAGACATAACTATATGATACATTGTTTGACAGCATTTAAATTGAAGTACGACAAAGTATATTATGATAATGAGAAAACAAATTAAAATAAACAAAATAAAGTAAAAGATCCTACATAAAATTGCAAAAGGGGTTATCATTTATTGAAAATTACTAAAAGCGTTGAAAAAACTTGCAATTGTAGTAACGTTAGTCTTATTATTTTAGATTGGGCTTAAGGATGAAGCAATAATTCTAAGCCCATTTACAAAATGAGCAAACGAGAGAGTGGTATTCACAAGTCTACATTTATGAATAAAGAATTTGCCACAACAAATAAGGTTGTTTACCAAATTATGCTGCTTACAATCAACAGTAACGAGCGTTAATTCGCTTTTCGTTCTGAAAATCGTCATTTATATGCGCTTTGTTTACGCGAGAGTATGTCATTAAGCCGCGACTACATCTTTGACCAATCAAAAGTCAGGATTGACCCCAGCGTTTGTACTGTGGAAGGAAGGCTCTGCGTCTAGCGAAAAAGCGGTTGCTAGATTAATGCAGGTTAACAACCGCATCGTCGTAAGCATTCAGGGCGGTTATTTATCGAGCTTTCACCGAAACATAGTCAGCGAAAAGCTCCATTTGCCAGAGGAAAGTGTGGGCTAGTTTGCTAATGGCAATGCTATAGTAGCTCATCGGGCTCGTCTCTAGTCTCTAGAGTGATTAGGAGATACTGTCGCAGCGAGACTCCAGAAGTTGATCATTTTGTTTTCCATAACATTAATATATTGCAGCAATAATTAATAAAAAAGGTTTTCTCTGCGTTTGTATGCACAGCAAAAGAATTCGCTATGAACTCTAAGCGCAACCACGGTGAAAACGGGGCGGGCAGAATCAACCCGGTGTCGGTACCAACAGCAACAAACAGCTCCTCAGCGAGTGCTTCTCACCGTAAACAAACTATAATCAACTCATCCCTTAAGGGAGAAAAAGATGAGTGCATGCAAAACACAGTCCGGGATAAAAACCTGTCCATCTCAACACTCAGAACGCGCCTCGGACCGACCATCCGGTCCACTCTGTCCGCGGCGGTGGACACCCTTCTGGGCGAGATCGTGGCAGTGCTGTCCGAAACCCAGCGGGAGCTGCTGACCAAAGAGCAAGAGAACGAGAAGCTTAAGGTTCGACTCGAAGTCTCAGAAAGAGAGCTCAAGACGTTACAGGAATGTCTGTGTAGCGCACAGAAATTAATCGACCAGCTACAGGGTCCCTTTGGGAGCCCGCCCATGCCGGGTCCTCACGTCTACGCCACGGCTGGACCCGTAAACTCGAGCCGCTTGACGCATCGGAGCGCGCCCGAGCCGGATCCGCGCTGCTTTACTGGAGCTGAACCCGAGTTGAGTGGCGCTCTGGGTGATGCCATACACGGCTTTGACTCCCGGGAGGAATTCAAGAGCTGCCACCTCTCCATTCAAGCGGATGGGACGGTGACGAACAGTTTTTATGACTCTATAAACGTCCATTCCTCTAACATCTGTTCAGATATGAACCGACCTGGTAAGACCACACAGCGTGTTAAATGTAATGTGATTTGTTAATGTGCTAACACAGAGGCATTCAGACATTAGACAGTGGTTTAGAATAAGGATGCACAATATATCGGTTATAGTAATTTTTTTTATATATTTATTTGTGCATACACACACCTTCTCTCTATACATTTTATATACCTAACGTTTAAAAATCTGTAATTGTATGAATTAGAAATTCAATATTAATAATGAATGGTTCTCAATATAGATTTTATAGGTTTTTTAAATTATAATATTAAATATTATAAATGGTATTTTTAAAAAATATATAATCCAGTAATTGATTATCAACCATGACTGAAAAAGTTTATTTTTGATGTATCCTTGATTCACTAGTTTATAGATGACAGTAACTCGTGTTTTGCAACTGATTATTTTATGTCTCTGTCCAATAACCCTACCAGTATATCTGCTTTTTTTACACAATAGCCTAATTATAAATCTCAAATAATAAAACTACAAAATGCAACATAAAAAAAAAAAAACATTTAGATGTACCAAGGTTATCAGCTCTTCACTGCTGTTCATAAATGTTTTGTGGCAATCTGAAGAACCAATAATAAATTTTATTGCTCCTGTTACTGTTAAGATATTGAAAAAATATCTACCTTTAATGCACACAGCGTCTTCTGTTCTTAACTGATTGTTTTGGAAAAGACCACTTTTGGTTGGCTTTATTTAACAGTTTAATCATCTGTAGTTTACAGCTGTAAAATACTGTAATAACTGTTAATACCTGTAATAAAGGTGAGCTGTCGTTTAGCATTATAGTCATTTTGCCTGTGAAAATTACCGATATCACATTACATAAATTCACAGAATCTAATATTCTTACGAAGGACAATGAGAAAACTGTTTTACAATAGCAAAGTTGCTAATTCTAATAGACCTTTTGCTACCTATGTATAACTGTGTGATGTGTCACAGGTGAGATGGTGGATGACAGCAGAAGACTCTCACACGCCAGACCCCAAAACCCTCCCTCACACACTAGCTTCTCTATTAAAGAGGAGCAGGTTCCTGCCTCTGCACAGGTGTGTGTCCGGGGAAGAGAGGCACCCACAGAGGCTGAGCACTCGGCACAGAGTGTGTGTGATCTGGCATATGTCCACGTGGTCGAGGAAGAAGGAGGCCCTCGTTCACACCATCACCAATCCAAGCCAACACCACCGCCCCCCTCCAGGCCTCACAATGGACCTTCCTCCAGTAATTCACCATCTCAAGGAACCTCCGGACTTAGATCTGCCCAGAGGGATGCTCCTGGTTTGGTTATGACCACAAGCAGGAGTCCAGGGGTGGGCGGCTCGTCTCCAGAAGAGCCTATACGGCGCTCTATCTCTGAGCTGATGGGAGAGGCACCTGGGGAACGTCCTCACTTGTGTCTGGAGTGCGGCAAGACTTTTCGCCTGATCTCTAGCTTGAAAAAGCACTTAAGGATCCACACCGGAGAGAAACCGTATCCGTGCACCGTCTGTGGGCGCCGTTTCCGTGAGTCCGGGGCTCTTAAGACTCACCTCCGCATCCACACGGGTGAGAAACCGTATTCCTGCTCTGATTGCGGGACGCAGTTTCGACATCTCGATGGCCTGAGGAAGCACCGCCGCACACACACCGGTGAAAAGCCGTATGTGTGCACTGTCTGCGGGAAAAGGCTCAGCCGCCTGCAGCATCTGAAGCACCACCAGCGCATACACACGGGAGAGCGGCCGTGTTGCTGCCCACTTTGCCACAGAGGCTTTAAAGATCCAGCTAGTCTGAGAAAGCACCTCCGTGCCCATCAGGGTGAGCCTGGAGTGGATGAAGCAATGGGAATGGCTGGGTTGGGAGAAGGAGATGGAGGATCCATAGATGATGAGGTTTGGGATGTGGGGGGAAGAGGAAGGGAATGAAGGCGAGCCTGTGGTAGACTGTGTGTAGTCACAGTTACATATAAACTTTGTAATAAACTTTTTCATTAAATAAAAAAAAAAAAAAAAAACCTGACTTAAAGGGATAGTTCACCTAAAATACAAATTCTATCATAGTAAATCTCAAAATCTTTAAAAACCTGTATGCGTTTTTTTTTTTTCTTTTGTTTAACACAAAAGATAACACTCTGAAGAATGAGGGGTCACAGACTTCCATAGTATGGAAAAATAAACTGTTTAGTTACCAACATTGCTTTCGGTTCAGAAGAAGAAAGAAACTAATAAGGTATGGAATAACTTGAGTGTACACAATGATTACAAGATTTTTCTGTTTTGGGTGAACTATCCCAACATTGTTTTAAGGTACAGGTTTTTTGTTTGTTTTTAAATTCAAAACCGAAGTATGGCGATGACTATACAGCAGAGGTTACATCTTGTCCTTAAAAAAAAACAATGTCTTTGTAGAGACGGACTTTAAAATCTATAACAACATGCTCAGTATTTAGCTATATTGTTACATAAACTTAACATGATGACTCAAATATCCACTTACTTCAAGTGCATATTGTATCTCATGACATTTCAGATGTCACATCCTCTAGACCAGGACATGTAGGACTTGCATCCTTTTTTCTCTCTGTGTACTGTATTTTAGTGTACAGGCTGTTGAAGCTCCAGTGGGACTAACAGGGTATCATATATGTTACTCACACGTTATGGGTGTTGTCTTTGGTGTGATCGTTTTTATGTGCCCTCTTTTAGAGAAAGAGCTACGATGAACACATTAAAGCCTTATCTGTGGTTTTATTGCACAGGCATAGTGTTTTAAATTGGGTTCTTCACCTTTTTATCAGGGAGTGATGGAAGCTGTAGAATATTCATTCAGCGTACTCTGGGTGTTTGTTGTGTGCATCATTAGATTTAAGAGTGTTTGGGGGATGTTTTGTTTAAGGTGAAGAGTATCTCACAGGGTGCTGATCCAAAGAATCAGAATTGTGACTGCCAGGGTTAATTCAGCTGACTCATCTGTAAAAATGTATTTACATATTCAACTTGGCTGTGTATTAATTTGCAGACTGTTTTGAAGAAAGAAGGCTTCTCATTCGGGTTGAGGTATAATGAGCCAGCACAGAAAGTGCTGCCCTCTACTGAATATATGAGGAAAAGGCTGTTACGGTTAAGTTGTTTTTATGGTTTGTTCTCCAAAGATGGAGACACTGTTTCTGTTGTAGCCATGGTGTCACTGTGTGGTTTTTTTTCCTCTCTCTCTCTCTCTCTATTTTTTTTTTTTTTTTTTTTTTTTTTTTTTTTTTTTAAATATATCTCATGAAATGCCATTTTGTACATTTGACGTGTATATTCTGTACATTGATTTGAAATAGATTAGTCTTAAAAAATCTCAAGCCAGAAACTGGAGCTTAAAAAGATCCATGACAAGTGTTTTAATAACTCTGAACTATGTAAACTCTTCACTTTGTTACAATATTCTGTATGTTTCTGTGCCCACATGTGATGTTGAGATGTTTAGGGATGTTGTTGCAGATGTTTGAAGGTTGTGGTCCATCCGTAGTTGATTCAACAATAGGTTCAACAAAAAGGATTGCAGTTGACACTCTAAACAAATCTTCAGTGTAAAAAGACCTCATCCTTAGGAAATATGCAGAACAGAATGTTTTTATACCATGTAAAGATCCATATTTTTTTTTTTTTGCTAGTGTTAAAGCAGTATTTTGGGCTGGTCTGCAACCTTATAAGTGTAGTGCTGGGAACAGCAACACTTAAGCCAAATAGAGGGGAAGATTCTAAATAGTTGTTTGTATTGTTGAGTTTCGATAAAAGGCATGATCAATGTAATCTTTCATTCTCCAAAACGATACTTCACTGTAAGATATCAATACAGGCCAATTTTCAGAAAACATTGAAATCTGCAGAGATTTCTTTTGCTATAATATCTCAACTTGCATATCCTTTAATATAAATTTTCTGTCATTATATTCTTTAAGAAGGGCACAGTCATCATCTCCTTAATATCTATAATAATCAAGTTCGCTCATATTCAGAATGATGTATCAACATTATTATAATCATTTGAAATTAAAACTTTTCAATTAATCATTAATCAGCATTCTTTTGTTTAACAGAAGAAAGAAACTCATATAGGCATGGAAAAATTTGAGGGAGAGTAATAAGATTTTTTTTTTTTGGTGAGCTATCCCAAAAGGGACAGATTTAAAATGCAAAACTGATATGGGTGATGGCTGAGGGAGCCCAATGTACGCCACACCATTATGCCACCCGAACCAATAAAAAAAACTTGATGGATCCATGGCTCAATGATGTTTCTGCCAAATTTTGAATCTACTATCTGAATCTTGTTGCAGAAATCGTGACTCATGAGGCCAGACAAACTTTCCAATCTTCTGTTGTCTACATTTTGTGAACCTGTGCAAGTTGTAGCCTTGGTTTCTTGTTCTTATCTGATAGGAGCAGTACCTGGTGTGGTCTTCTGCTGCTGTAGCCCATCTGATGTGTTTTGTGTTCAGAGATGATCTTTTGCATACCTGATAACAAGTGGTTATATGAGTTACTGTTGCCTTTATATCTGCACAAAGTCTGGTCATTCTCCTTTGACCTCTGGCATCAACAAGATGTTTTCCCTCAAAGAACTGACACTATTTTCTGTATTTTCAGAAACCCTAGAGATGGTTTGCATAAAAATGCCAACTGTTCAGGACTTTCTTAAAAACAGGGATCTGCTACCAACAACCATTTCACATTCAAACTTCAGAGCCACTTAAAAGGTTTATCCACCCCAAAATGAATTTTTTGTTATTAATCACTTACCCCCATCCTTAAAAGCTTTATTCATCTTCTGAACACAATTTAAAATATTTTGGATGAAAACTGGGAGGCTTATTACTGTCCCATTGACTGCCAAACAATTTCTACTGTCTTGACCCAGAAAAGTATGAAAAACATTGTCGAAATACTCCATCTGTCATCAGGGGTTCAATCTGAATTTAACAAAGCGTCAAGAATATCTTTTGTACACAAAGAGAATAATGACCTTATTCAACAGTTCATATCCTCTGTTATAAAAATAGTGACTTTATTGAACAGCTCATCTGTTTTTGGCGTTACTGTAGCATCAGAGTATCAGCTGAACTCAAACTGCATGCGTTCTTCTGTGTCAGCCACAACACACAGACTCGTCTTCTGTGTGTATTTACGCTTTGATTTGATCGAGCACAGAATATCGTTTTGTCATGACTGACAGCATACACACATTGTGTTCAGCTGATACTCTCCAAAACTGTGATGCAGGGAGACATAGAGGAGATAAATTGTTGAAAAAAAAGTTATTTTTACTTTATATAAGTATTCTTGCTGCTTTAAAATTCAGATTGAAAAACTGATGGCAGATGGAATACTCAGGCGACGTTTTTCTGAAGCTTAGTTCGAACTTTGTCTTGAACATGTATAAATTCAGAAATGCATTAAGTTTCTGCCATATGATTGGCTAGATTAGCTTTTTCTTATTAATGTCCATTTGAACAGGTGTAGGTCTACCTAATAAATTGGTGAGTGTATAATGTGAACAGGGCTCATGAACTTGCTCAAATAAACATGACAGTGTTATCTAGGGCATTTTGTGAGTTTATGACTGGGATTAAATTATACATATTTTCCTCTGACTGTATTCATATATATATATATATATATATATATATATATAGTCTTTGTTTACAGTGTTATGAGTAGTCTTTCTTTTCTGTGTGTTGACTCGGGTTGTGCTGGGGTGAGGCAGTCTGACTCACAGGGTACAACAACAGAGTAGCTACTTGCATTTTCAATTTTGACAAATATTTGTTGAAATGGAAAAATATCTATAATTTTCAAGAAAATGTCTTTTATCATGAGTGTGACTGTAAGGCATAATTTTGTCCTTTAAGGGTCAATATGAGAAGTCAATCTTTAACAATATTTAGACTTGTTTCGATTGACTTACCGACTCTGAAGCCCGGTCCGGTCAGTGTGTCCGCCGACTGTCCGTTTTCACCGATGAGGGTCGTGTTGTCATTTGTCATTTGGATTTTTATTTAGTAAAAACAGTAAAATTGAGTGATATGTATAAAATAACTTAGCTTACTATATTAAATATATATGTTCTGTTATAATTTTCTGATTTAAAATACAAATACAAAAATGTGAAATTGTCATTTTAGATTAATTGTCATGAACATTTCTCTTCACTTTCCTGTTTCCTTTCTTCTTCTTTTTTTTACAGCCAGCTATCCATTATCATGATTCATGAACACTCATTAATCAGCCCACCTGTTCTCCCTTTAGTTTGTTATCACTGTGTATTTAAAGCCACCTTCACATGCTATTAGAATTGACATAAATACAAGTTTCCTAGCCTTTAGAAATTGTACATGAATCTACAACTGAGATAATTTTGATACCAGAGTTTCTGAGTTGGGTGCAATAAATTTTAAAAATGGTGAGGGACAACCGCTGGTGCTGTCAATGCTACTCGTTTTTTCTCTTGACTACTGAAACTAGTTCTTGTCACTAATGTAGTATGTGTATAAGCTATAAACAATCATTAAAGTTTTGTAAACAGTAAAATAATTATGTATTTGAGCAAAATTCCAGAATTGTAAATAAGCTGAATATCTGAATTTCAATTTCACTCAAAGCCAGCCTAAGTCTCTCTTTGCTTACCTTTTATTTGTCCGGTATTGTTTTTGTCACACGAATGTCTTGAATGTTTGAATTTAACTTTGCAATGAATTCAGTGTGCTAAAAAAAGTGTGTTTGATTTTTGAGGGGAAAAAATCTCACTGATCCTAAAACTTTGTAATTCTACAGCATAGCATAACATCAACTCTGCAGCCAGTGCAATTTGTCACATCTATAAAAATGTCTAGAGCTGTACTACAGTATCTGACTTAAGTATCTGTTGTCAGTCTTGTTTTTCTACCATTTTCCATCAATCACTTCAACCCCCAAAGGTTTCCGTTTTAAAAATGCCACTGTGTTTTGCCCCAGACGATGAGACATGGGTCAGTCTGTCCCACATTTAGCTGATGTTTGGCCAGAGCTCTCCTCCCTGGATTCTGAAGTGACTCATGTATCCGCTCAGGCGTGATTACAGTCTGTGACGTAAGTCAGGACCACTCTGCTCTTTGAGCCCACACCCTGCCTCCAGACCTCAGTGCTTGCTCTCTATGCTGCGGTAAGCAGGTTTTAATGTCACATTGAGGTTAACCTTTGTTGGGCTGAATGCTCATCCCGCTGCTCTGTGTCATCAGACTGTTATAGTGGTTATTCTGATGTGCACCATTTTTCATTGACAGAAATAGTCATGCATGTGTGGTTGACTTTGCTTTAAAAATACAGTTTCTTTGTTGACGTCTACGGATCCACGAAGAACCTTCACAAAAGTTTATTTAATTGTAAAGGCATCTTGAGTTTCTCAAAATGTTCTTCACATGTTTTTTTAAGACTGTTCAGAAGAGTTGTTGTTTTTGGGAACCCTTTGTAATGAATATAATGACTTTATAATGAAAGTTTCTTTAAAAATGCATTATGTCTGTTTTAACATAGAGTGCAACAGCTTGCTTTTTTAGATGTTTTCCTTACTTTGTGCATGTGTGTATTTTAGCATAGAATTCCTATGTGAGTTTGAACAACTGCGCATGTCTATTGTGGGTTTTAGAACTACATGCCTATGTGTAGCCAAAAATGTAATATCTGCCTGTGAACTCAGTGTGTGTGTGTGTGAGAGAGAGGAGCTCTCATGCAGTCATTTCCTCAGTGACTGAAAGCAAACATTCTCACTTTTCTTAAAGGAAGTGACTCAACTCACTTTCTCTAACATTACCTCTCCATCATCCTACTCTCGCAGTTTTTTCTTGCCCACTGGCTGATTTTACTGTCTTCGATTTTCCTTTTTTCGCTTCTTGTTTATACACATCCTCTAAAAAATCATCTTATCTTGGGTTGCCTTTTGTGAGGGTCAAATTTCAAAACAATCATATCCTTAGTATTAAGTATTAAGTTTTCTCCTCGTCTGGTAACATGAACATGCTGAAAAACAACTTACCTTGAAACAACTGCTAGTAAATTTCACAAACTAAAAATTTGGCCTATACATTGAATTAAATAATAGTAAAATAAGTAACTGGTGTTCTTGTAAAACAAGCTCTCATGTCTACTATGGTATTTTTAATCAAATCAAATCGAATCAATGTTTTTAAATAGCCTAGTTGTAAATGAAACAACATTAATCAAATGTTGTTAGAAACCTTTTTAAAAGCCACCGGTGGCATGCACCACCACCCACAACAAAACAATTGTATTTTATGTCGCTGTAGAAATAATACGAAAAAATCTGGTATTTTTTTTCTAAGGTACTCTGGATACCATTTAATAATTGTTTACATATACTTTTTGTTTTTGTTTACAATGTACATACATTTACTGGATAATCCATTTATATATCATACTGATGGTATGTAAAAATGTGTCAATTATGTCCATAGTACTACTTTATCTGTATAACATCCATATACACTGACCCCAGTAATTACAAATTAATTACCATCAATATTTAAAATTTGTACTGCTCTCCTCCACTACATTGTGAAGAGCTCTGTTTGTTGTTATTGCTTTGTTTATTCTTTACAGACCTCAGTTTTCCAGTAGCAAATTCAAAACTTTTCTTTTTTTCTCAAAGCTCACTAACATTCACTGTGCTGTTGCTTGTAGCTTGCTGGTTTTAATTTCTGTCCAGTTTCGCCACTTTATCTCTTGCAGATTTGGGTTTAACAGTCCCTTCTCTCACCTCCTTAGACTTTATTTTTTTGTCAGTCCATACGAGAGAACCACTTCTGACACAATGTTTTTTATTCTTTACAGACAGAACCAAATACAGTCATTCTTAAACGATGTGGACATCTTTTACATAAACTTTCTGACCTCTGCCCCGGAAACACCTGCTTATAGCCTCATGAATGACAACCCAGTTATGGATGACAAAAAATCCCCTAAATTTAAAAGCTGGTGCTTTCTGTGATCTTCATTGTAAAAATGATTAAGATGGCCTATCAAATCAAAGAAGCAGCACATCGCGAATTCCCATGCAAAGCATCAGTTCGGGCATTGAAAGAGAGTGAGGTATGATGCAAGTAGCGAAACACTGAATATTTAACAGCTGTTTTACCATAGAAATTTGACAGTATTTTCCAGCGATGCTATCTATTTGACTTTTTCTCAAATAGGGCTGTTTTAAATTGAAAAGTAACATATAGGCCCGGGCATACAAATAAATGTATGTATATTTAAAAATATTATTTACAAAGATTTAAAAGGATCACTTTAATCTTGAAGTAGACCTAGAATTTCCATAATAAAAAGTGTGTCATAATAAAAAATTGTCCCCCACAGTGGTAAAGACACAGTTACCTGCCATGTTGGGATGAAGCCAGTTTGTCTCCCAGCCAGTTCATGCTGACAAGAAGTGTCCAGCTTCTCCACCAAGCTGGCATTGAACCAGCATCAGTCTTTTCAGCAGAGGTGTTGAAGATATTTTCAATATAGTAAATTGCCCTCTTGCTCTGCTTAAGTAATGTAACACTACACATTAATTAGTGTTGCTTATGCAAACGTTATGGGCCAGGGCACCGCGGCTGGCATTTTCACAGTCGTGTTTGTGTTTACTGACAGCAACGGAAGATCGCGCGCAGCAGCGTCATTGGGCGCTTGGTGACTTCGAAATGAGGGGAAAAGAAGGTGAAGAGGAAAAGCACCGACATCAAAACCTCTGTGAGTCCCGCTCCTGTACTGCTCTGGCCCTGCGCCAGCTCGGCTGCCCGTGGATTGGCTCTCGCTTTGCCTCTCCTCCTCCTAAACTTTCCCAAACTGCGATACGTACACACGCCATCCACGCAGCGACTGAAAGTAAGGAGAACTGCTTAAAGGAATGAGGAGTTTTTCACCTTATTCCACTGCCAGGTTGCCTTTTAAAACATGTAAGAATTTTAAAGCGCCTTTTAAAAATGTCGCAAAAGACCTCGAAGCGGATAATCTGTATTTTTTATCCACCGATCCGGGCTTAGTTTTTCAAATTTCTCACTCAGAACGGGACAGGAAGGCATCGGGGAAACTTTCTGCGCGAGGATTTTCATAGCCAGCGCTGCTTGGGAAGAGAGCGCGTGCTTGCGTACTTTTTCCAAACGGGACTCCAGCTAAACGTCTTCTGCGGTCGTGCGCGTAGGGACCGCCTGATCCGCTCAGGCTTTTCGGAGATATATTGTGGGTGGTAGCGTGAATGCCCTGTGTTGGCATTGAGGGATGCCAGCATGCCCTCGCTGATTCTCTCCCATCTGCTCCTCATCTGGCTCGCGCTCCAGCGGCTGGCTCTGTGCGGCGAGCGCGCGTCCACTCGCGAGCGCTTCAAAGTAGTTATCGCGCCACTCATCTGCAAACGGACTTGTTTGAAGGGCCAGTGTCAGGACACCTGCGAGCAGGGCAACAACACGACCCTCATCGGTGAAAACGGACAGTCGGCGGACACACTGACCGGACCGGGCTTCAGAGTCGGTAAGTCAAAATTTAGTTTTAAATGATTTTTATTCGGTTTGGTCTGTTGACAGGACTATCCACGAACTCTCCTGTTAATGTTTTTGCCACACTTGGAACAAGAAGGACCTTAAAGGTATAGTTTACCCAAAAATAAACATTTCACCTTGAATGACTTGACTTAACGTTAGCCTTCTTGTTTACTTACGTTACCCTCATGTTTTTCCATAAGAGTTATGACTTTGTATCTGAAGTAAAATATTAGTGACTGAAACCGTCAGCGTAAGCTAACTGTCTATTCACTTTCATTGCATCGTGGTGACTGACTGGGCCTGTCATTATGCCTAATGTTTCTTTTTTACGTTTTACTTAAGAAAGCAGCTTAAGTCATGCAGATGTGAACGTGTGACTTAATTACGACTTTTTCTTTCCTTTCTTTTTTGGAGTGAACCGTTTCTTTAATATACAGTTTTTATGGTTTAATATGTGGCACGTGAGTCTGTGAGTGGAAATGCAGTAGGCTAATAACTGCCTCACTTTTTCTCAGTCTATTTCTCTCTCGCTCTTGGTAATGGTTTCTGCATATTGTCTGGTTGGCAGCATAGCTCTAGCTCTGAGCTGTATCAGATTGGATGTGGTAAGGCATGGTGCCATAAAGTCTACGCAGCAAGATCTGCACTGCTCACACACATATTCTCTTCTCTTAAACACACATACTGTACATTCACATTCTCTTTGTCCGCATAAACAAACACTTGCAAGACGACAGACTACTAAAATAGTTTGTGTGTGTATGTTAGTTAGAGAAACTCCCCTCTGCAAAGACTGGTCTACCAGTTTGTTATTTCAAGTAAAGAATGCCAGGAGCTGATATGCTTAGAGAGGTTGTGTGGGTATGTTTAGCTCAACATGTTTGTCTGGGATTTTCATCAGTATTGTGATGAAAGTGGTGGTATTTTAGTTCTGCCTCTCAGCTGGGGTTTTTTTTTTCTCCCTCTCTTGCTCTCTCTAATTTTGTCTGCTGGATGCCCGTGTGCTTTTGAATGTGTCGAGTCCAAAAATAAATAAATGTGGTAAAAATAAAGGAGGAAGCTGAGTCACTGCTGAGTGAAAGCTACATTTATGGAAGTCTGAAGACGTCCACACACATCAAACTCTTAGACTCTGACCAAGAGCATCTGTGGTTCGTGATGTGTGTAAGGATGTGGGATAGGAGACTTACTTTCTGAATAACAAACATCATATCTGACCCATATTCTCTGACTTGTTAGAGTCTAGTTCTAAAACAAGCACAGCTTTATAATTAGACACAGGTAACCTAATGTTAATTGTTTGAATTATTTTTTAGAATAATTTTAGCTTCTAGAAAATATTAACTTTTACTGAACACAAATACATAGTGGCATAAATAACAACAATTTCACTTTTTTTCACAATTATCTTTAATAAATACATTTGTATTGTAGTTAAATTGCAGTACTGGTTAATGTGTCTGTACTGAATAGTTTTTTATTTCTCTCTCTCTATCTCTTGTTTACATGACAACCTTAGGATTTGTCTGTCTACAGGGTTATGAGACCAAACAAGAAGAACACATGCTCTTTAAAAATGCTACCCAACAGACAAGTGCTGGGTTACATACAACCCAGAGCTGGGTGAACTTTAACCTAGCATTTTTTAGAGTGTGGTTGAAGATTTTGTCTTTGTTCTCTTATTTATTAATTTCACCAGCACTGGAGCTACACTTAAACCATGTTAAAGCTGTATAATCATCATCATTAAATAAACCATTATTTTAATGCAAGCAATAAAATTTGTCATTAGGTTTTTTTGCTTAAAGCCTGACTCAGCTGTCAAGATGATATATATTACTCTTTTCTCTGACTTAGTCTGTGTGGTTTCTGTCATGGAATGCACACACTGTCTGGAGGATCAGACACCTAAAGACATACTCACATGTCCACTCATCTTACTTGATATGCAGAGTCCTTTTCTTTTTGTAAAAGTAATAGTCACCAAAAAAGAATTTGCTATAAAACCTCCTGACCCTCAGATAATTTAAGATGCAAATACGTTTGTTTCTTCATCTGAGATTTGGAGAATTTTAGCATTAAATCACTTGCTTACCAGTGGATCCTCTGCAATGAATGGGTGCCACCAGAATGAGAGTTCAAACAGCTGATGAAAACATCACAGTAATCAACAAGTGATCCACACAACTCAAACAGACATGCAGATTTTCTCTTTATAATATGTTAATTAATGGACTGGAAGTTGTGTGGTGGATTATTGTGATGTTTTTGTTAGCTATTTGAACTCTCAATCTAATGGCACCCATTTACTGCAGATGAACCACTGGCAGAAGTGATGTAATGGTGAATTTCTTCAAACCTACGTCTTTCTTCAAACAAACTCATCTACATCTCAATTGGTCTGAGGGTTTTTTTTTTTTTGGGTAAAATATTTATTTAATATTTGTTTATTTACTGACAGTTTCATTAGCAGTTTGTGAAGTACTGAGAAAGCGGCCTCTTGTCTTTTTGTGTTCCTCTGTCTGTCTGTCAATGCCAGGATCTGGGTTTTGTGGCGAGAGGTGTGTAAACCCCAAACCATCCTCCACTTCTGCAGAGTGGCCAGAACGATGCCAGCATGCCACAGAAGCACTACCCAATGCCTATTTCAGTCTTTATTCACACTCACATACACACTGCCTCTCTTTCACATGTAGGCGTCACATATTTTCTTGTATTTCGGTGACTTCTCTTCATTTCTTTATTTAGCCCATATAGGACCCACGGAGATGCGGGAGTCACAAACACTACTGATTATCTGGAAAGGTCTTTTTAAAGCATTATCCCTCACTTTTAACTCTGGAAGTCCCTAAGTGACATATAATCAAATAATTGTCATGTGACAATATTTGCATTTTTTGCTGCCATGACAACATTTCCAAAATGGTGGTCTGTCTAGATATAATATGTTGCAGATTCAGCAATATGTTTTAATAACATATCCTAGATTACACTTAACCTGGTTTTAATGCATTTCTCGAACAAAATTATTTAAAACAAGTTACCAAAATAGTGTGGTGACACATGTCACGTCGGGTTGTTAACATTATAACAGTGATGTTTTGATGTATTTTTGTATTTGGTAATGAGCTGCTCAATTAATTTAGCTGAACCAGTTATTTTGGGTGTTGTATATTTTCTGCTGCACTTTTCAAAACATTTTAACAAATCTACAAGCATATTTAACACCTTGACCTCCAATGTGAGGTCATAATTTATTTTGTCATAAATGCCCAATGTGACATATATGTAACATTACAGACTTTTCTTTCAGTGTGCACATTTTCAAGTTATCTACAAATTTATTTTTGGTTAAATCATATACATGAAAAGGAAGAATTTTGATATGTTACAAAAGAGTTGAAGTAAAATGTAATGATCACAATTATCTAGTTTTGAAAAATGTTTTGGCAAAGCAAATAAAATGAAAAAACTGTATTACTTCTTAAAAAGTTTTTTGTTTTATTTTCCCAGTAAAGTAATAAATTTGACGTATGTTGTGGAAAAAAGCTCTTATAAAGCAAAAAACTGATAAAATTTATTTTTTTCAGTTGAGAAGAAAATACCCAGTGTAACATATGTCACCTCAAAAATGTATCATTAACGTCCAATGTCATATATAAGTAACATTACAGATCTCTCAAGAGGAGGGGTTGAATTTTAAAAACAACTGCATAAACATGTTATAAACATGTTATGGTCCACTTGGTCTGTTTTATAATAAAACATAATTTTCCTATAAGGATAAATTGATCCGGGTCCTTATGGGTTAACTGGCTTCTACTTACAGCACAGTCTGTGATCCCTCTTTATTTAACTACTGTGGAGAGCAGTGCTCAGTGTATGGTGTCATTAGAGTGCACACAATAGCAAGAGCCAGATTTATTACATAACTAGATACATGAAGTCTTTGGGCCTAATCAGGCTTTATTCCTCCCCTGCTCTTATTTTGCTCCTATGCATGGAAAATCCATGCAGCAAGCCACAAAGGAACAGTTGGAGAGTGGAAAATGTGTCTGAAATCCCGTTGAACATTCCAGGAGCATGCCAAACCTTGTGTGTTTGTGAGTCTGTGGTCATCTACCATTTGTTGTATGAAGTGCAGTAGTTGTTAGTTTCTGTGTCATCAACCTCTGGTTTTTCAGTCCTACTCCCCACCGTCCTTTTTATCTAACTTTTGCTTTTTTGTGGATCGTATTTCTCATGCTCCCATGTAGAGTTTCCCATGCATTTCTTATGCAGAAAATTAAAAAGCACAGTGAGAGGCAATTGCCATAATTGGTCTTGCCAGTCAAAGACTTTGAAACCCCAATTAGAGGTAGTGTTGGAAAGTGATAAGAGAACACTGTGTATAAGTGAGTGTCTGTATTTTAGGGAGAGGTGGCAGCTGTGGGCTTTTTTAAAGGGCAATATTGAAACTCAGGCCCTTAAACAAGCATTCTGGTTTTCTCTGAGTAAACTCTCTGCTTTTCACTGTGAGAATCAGGCCAGTTATTTAAAGCAGAGCAGAGGAATGTCTGTATATGTATGTGTATTTGTTATTGGCCGCATACCCTGTAGTTTTTTAGAAGTGAAAACATCTGAAGGTTAACGATAGACAAGGTTTTTGAGTGATATAGTGTAATTATTTTACATGCTTCATTGACGCTTTTAGCATTAAAGACATGCCCTCCATGGTTCTTTTGTGATGTTTAGTATTTGTGCTGTTGATAAACAAATTTCAGGAGGAGCATGTACGCATGATTAGCCGTGGCTGAACTGCATTTCCCAATCAATCTAATTCCGTCTCGTCCAACCAAAATCATAAGCATTCCCCTTAAATAAGCCCGCTTCCTGTCCTTCCACATCTCGTTATGCATCCCTGCTCCACCCCATCACCACCTCATTCTGCGTCTCCCTACCGGGGGGCAAAGCGGAGTTTGAGCCGGACGCTGAGCTTAGCCCTCGCTAGGGTTCAGACAACTAGGGCTCAGTGTTTGCCGACCTCCAGGCTCGCCATCTGGACAGCACTCCAAATACGCCTAAATTGTTATCATATTTTTATGTACTCAAACCCAGATGACTTTTTTTTTTTTTACAAACTACAAAGTAAGATTAAAAACTAAAGTATAAAGTAAGGATTTTTTAAAAGAAAAAAGGAAAACTGAAATATCACATGGTCGTAAGTATTCAGACCCTTTGCTGTGACACTCATACACACACTCATATCATATACACCCATTGAAATGTCAACTCAGGTGCTGTCCATTTCTTCTGATCATCTTTGAATTGGTTCTACACCTTCAGTGACAGAGTCCAGCTGTGTTTGATTACTGAATGGACTAGATTAGGAAACACACCTGTCTATATAAGACCTTACAGCTCACAATGCATGTCAGAGCAAACGAGAAACATGAGGTCAAAGGAACTGCCTGAAGAGCTCAGAGACAGAATTATGGCAAGGCACAGATCTGGCCAAGGTTGCAAAAAACATTCTGCTGCACTTGAGGTTCCTAAGAGCACAGTGGCCTCCAAAATCCTTAAATGGAAGACATTTGGGATGACCAGAACCCTTCCTAGAGCTGGCCGTCCGGCCAAACTGAGCTATCGGG
>JAUMHP010000046.1:9293027-9314756 GCA_032361065.1 Enteromius trimaculatus
GCGGACTTGGCAACATTGCAAAGTTGCGCATGCGCTGTGAAGGGGAAACAGGGGAACTGAATTCACCGGAACACCGGTAACCAAGACATTTGCGGGGTTGTTACACAACATAACATACACATTTACGTATTTTAAACAATCGCTAGAAAATACAATAATAAATTTTTAATCAGGTAGAAGTTCAGAGGAGCAAGCCGATCCAAATAAACTGGGCACTGATCCATCTTTTAAGACCGAATAGGCTATTGCGTTGTACTCCAGTAAAATGAGGCTAACACAGCAAGAGATTTTACAGCTGAGGTGTTGTTGAAAAAAATTATGTTAACCCCTTATTTGTAGATTAATCTTCCAGAAAGGCATATAAAACAAATTTACTCTCACAGGACACAGCTTCTTCTTGACATGATGGAATCCACGTGGAGATTGTACTGTTTGTGGGCGGGGCAAGTTGTTCGCGACATAGAACGTGGGCGGACAATATGCAAATAAGTTACTTAGTGACGTGGATCAGTAACAAAGAAAGATTAAAATAGCTGAAGACTTGTTTAGGCGAATGTGAGCCGACTCTTTTTTTGATAGACCATAACTTCATTTATTGTGCACTGTCGGCGTCACAACTTTGCAGATTCACATCACATACAGCCATATGACACACTGCATGAAAGATCATATTTGAAACGGAATAATAGGGGCACTTTAAATCTTCAACGACTTCAATTGAATGGACAAATGACAGGTGAAACTGGTTCCACAGAAGAAAGAAATACAGATTTGGAATGACATGAGGGTAAGTAAATGGTAACAGAATTTTAATCTTTATCCTTTTAACATCTTATACTGCGGTGGAAAAATCAACAAAATCTTAAAAAATGTATTTATTAAACAGAAAAGATTACAGTTTTTTTACTTATTTGATTAGTTATTTATTTACATTTTAAAACAAATACTCAGTTTCAATTCATGAAACAACTAACCAACATGTGAATATGCTGAGTATCTTAGTCAGGCCCAGTAAAATCCTTTATAAACACAACAAGAGCTAGAAGGCCACATACAACCAAGATGCTACCCATAATGATGGCAGAATACAGCGTTTTTTGGGACATGGGCTTCTTGTCCTGACCTGAAGCAGTCTTAGTAGTAGATTTGGTTTGACATTTACCTGTACATGGTGAATCAGACTTGTGTGACCGAGTTGTCAACTTCTCAAACACTTTAGCAGTCTTTCTCTTTGGTGAAATGGTGGTTAAATCCATTACAATGGATTGAATTGTCGTTAATACATTTGATGATATTGTTGTTCCTTTACCAGCTTTTCCCCCCACTGTTTTTCCTTGTTTTCCAGTGGCAGTTTGAATCATAGTTAAAAGACTTATACCAGTAGCCTCATTTGTTTTTAAAGATTGAGGAGATGTTTGTGGTCTTACTGTGGTTTTTTCACTTGTTTCAACTTCAGATGGCCCTGTTCCTGCTGTTTTTGGTCTTTTTATGATGGAGGTGGTTGGTGCTAGTTTTTCTTCAGTTAAATCAGCTTTTGTTTCAGTCATAACTGCTTCTGTCCTAAATGTAATGTCTGATCTAGTTTTGGCTGTTGCTTTATTTTCAGGTGTGACTTCTTTGGGAATGAAATTTGTTGTTCTTACTGTCACAGGTTCTAGTATCGGAGTCACGCTCCTGAAATTAGCTGTAGCTGTTATGGTTGTCCTTGATTCTTCTTTGGGTGTGATTCTTATTTCTGCTTGACCTTTTTGTGTGTGTATGATATCACTTTCACTTATTCTCTCAGATTCAGGTGTTATTTGTGCTGTATTTGTCAATGTTTCCACATCGGCACTTTCTTGTGTTTGTGTACATGCAGTGGCTGTTATTTGTGCGGTTTCTTGTATTTCAGCCTTTCTTGTTCTAGGTAAAGTGCGTGCCTTAACGTTCTCTGTGGTCTCAGACGAGACGATTGTTTCCCCAGCTGTAGATCTTACTGCCCCAGCTGCACTCACTGCTGCTGTCTCAGCTGTTGTTTGCTGAGAGGGTTCGGTAATAGCAACGGATGAAGCTCTTGATTCCACAGATGATCCAGACATCATATTCACGGATGCCGTTCCAAGGATTTTTGTGATTATTTGTGGCTTTGGCGTGTTCGACACACCTTCGGCCACGTCTGATGCACTTGCTAATGTTGTCATCTCTGTTTGAGTTGTATTTGATCTGACTGTGAATGCATTTATGGAAGACTTAATTCTAATCTCAGAGTGTTGAGAACTAGACATAAAAAAAACTGTAATTATTATTAAGAATTCTTACTCCTGTCACATATATTTAAAGGACTGTAAAAATTCACACCTTATTATCCAAGTTGCCAGAATTCCAGTCACACTGATTACCACTATAAGAATGTAAAGAAGACGTAATTAACAGATCAGTAAAATGGCATATGTACTGATGGGTCTTTATTTGTAGGTCTATATTTTGATATCTTTTGATGGGTTTTGTTTTGTATTGCTTTGGAAAGAGATCATGGCTCTCCTTCTTAGGTCTTCCAGAATGTACTGGTTAGAAAAATGTGATGTGTTTGGTAATATTTGGAATTTTTCTTCTTTTCTGTAGCTACCGGTTATTGCCCTGTGACTTAGTAATGTTTCATTGTCCAAAATCTTTAGATAGGAAATTAAAGGCATTTAATGACTCCCCAGCCTAAAACCAGGAGGAAGAAATGCTGAATCATGACTGATATTTATTGTAATGGCTTTACTGTAATTATGTATGTATTGTGATCTGATGTGAAGCCACCAACCTGCAGAGATGAGCAGCACACAGACAGATCTGGCAGCCATCTTCTCTCTCTGTCTCACTCTGGCCTGTGAAACTAGAAAATAACACATAATTGTAACCGATTTATTTAACAACATTATTTTCAGAAGGTTGATGTTACAAATGTTGCAAATGGATGGATGCAGATCAAACTTACAAGATATCTTATGACTTTGATACAGAGGTTCAACATATTTAGAAATTTGTGTCAATATATATATATTTTAGTAAGATAATTTACATTAATCATGGGTACTTTGCTCAAATTCAGTAATGTCCTGAATACAGCTAAACTTGATATGTCTTAATATACACACATCCTGTCAAAAACCACATAATAAGTAAACAGTTAAAACCATGTTTCCCTTATATATATATATATATATATATATATATTTTTTTTTTTTTACAGTTCTTAATGTATGATTTCTGTAATAGTATTTTACTCCTTTATAGACCATGTACCATATGTTAAATTCATTCCCTGTATCACAAAGCATCCTTTAAACATTTTAATACTACTCAATACACAATTTGTAGACTGTATTTTAAAATCCATTTATGAAACAAAATAATTAACAAACATATTTACCGGTTGGACTATGCCAGGAAGATCAACAGTACTGTGTCTGCAGAGGTCTCCTGTTACACTAAACGTTAAGACTCAGGCATCTCATCCGATTTGCATGTTAAATAGAAGTATCAAGGCACCTTGTCATCTAAGCAAGAGGAATATGCACATGTCTGTTGGTCTATCCGGAAGTCCTTCTGATTTATATTCAGATGCAAAATTGTAGACAATGGTCTTAATGTAAAGTAACTCACAGCAGACTAATTACAGAGACGGTTTGTCTGGAAACACCTGGGGTTTGGTGCCTTGCTCAAGGACACAGTGATGACAAAGCAAGATTCTGATCACTGTATTTTCTATTCATGATGTGGGAAGGGATATAATATATTACGGGGTGGTTACAGCCACTTGGTGAAAATTGTTCATTTGGACTCAGAGGCCGGGTTCAGTAAACAAGTTCATTATGTTCTACTGCTCTATATCAGTTTAGACGCTCGGGGGAGCCATCGCCAGCAATTACAGAGAGCTACACTGTGATGCTATCGTTGGGGGAAAAAGGTGATAGTGATAAGAGTGTGACTGAAATGATATATTTAAATATATTGAAGTTATTAGTTTCCTTTCTTATTTATCCTTGCATTCGCCAGCCTCCGCATCCCACTTGTCATCTGTCTCTTTTTGTCATCCCTGAGCATAGCATGTGATTAGGTCTACTGTGAGTCATTCCCCAGCTTACAAATACTTTCTCCTTGTCTCATTGTGCGGTATGACTCACAGTCCTTAATCGGGTATGTAGAAAGGAGCCTCAGTTTGACAATCTGTTTATCTGCCCGGATGAACTCTACCTGTATCTTTTCTGAATGATGGTAGGCATTTGCTGTCATTCAGCGGGACTGTGGTCATTAGTTTTGGAATTATTCTGTGTGCCTGTGCTTGCTGTCAGGAACCAGCACACAATGGACAATATGCTTTCAACCTGCCCAGAGCTATAACGTTTGTGTGAATGAAGGTTTTTGGAGAAATTGTCAGATTGAGTGATTCAATGACTCCCTGTGTCTGAATATAGTGCGTCCGTGAGTATATACTACTACATTTGATGTCCAGTACAGTCTGCATGTGTGTTGTATGAATGCTGTCTAGATTTACTACTGTACGTCTGGCATGTTGTTATTGTCATGTGACCTACTCTGTTGGTTATGTTGCTGCACTTCCATCTCCTTTAATTAAAAACAAAGGTTTTCGGCCTTGTCCCATGGACAGAGATTTCTCTAGTTTCTCCAAATCTGTAGATGATGCATTTTGCATCTTTACTTCTGAGAGACTCTGCCTCTCTAAGACATCCCTTTTATCCACCTTTTTCCTAGACGTAAAAATTATTTTATTCAAATTTGGGTTTTTCAATTAAAATATAAATGTAAAATGTTGTCATTGGATGCACACTCAAAATTTCTGCTGCATGTAGTAAACCATCCAGACATTTTTCAGGTGTTTCAGAAATTCAGAGAATTTAGATATAAGGATTTAATATATAGCGTGTTTAAACAAATAGTTTAAGTGAATGCTTAAATATAGCCACTTACTGATGAAAAAACCTGCATGAAGAGTCACTGAGAAAAATCCCCACTATTAGTGCACAAACTAATAGTGAAACACACTGTTCTAAATTGGAGGACTGAGAGTAACTAGCTTATATATAGTCTGTATTTCTGAATATCAACGATGCCATCAATATAAACAACATGCTTCTTCAAATCTCAATGAAATGCATGCACAGTATGAATTATTCTCTCATTACAATTCTATTCTAATCATTTTCCTAGGGCTGCACCACAGGATAACAGTCTACCTAGAGATTCTGTCCAATCCATTTATTTAAGGATCCTCACATGCATTACCTCACTGTGCCGCTGATGCAGATGGATCTGCTTTTGAATGGTTATGTAGTGCCAAACGCAGCACAGAATAACCCACGATCCCATATTTCTGGTTGCATAGCAACAAAAAACATCTCATGTTCTGATAGCTTGTTCTCATTCCAGTTCCAGAAAGAGAGAGAAGAGAAAGAGGTGGAGCAAATGATATTTTAACATACAGAAAGGCATAACTTGGTTATGTAAGCTGCACAGGCTGTTGCATGGTGTCATATATTTTCAAATGAATAATGTGTTATTTAATTATATTACATTCATATTAATTTCCCTGTGTGTGTACAGCTCATCCTCCTGAGAGTATGTTAAGTCTTAAATTAGCATAATTAGAAAGGCGCTCATGAATAGGTCAGCAAGTCCCTTGGTACCAAACCCAGAGGTGGCTAAAATATAGGACACACATTTAAGTGACTTAAATGCTCTTAGTGACTTAAACACACATGTAGAATAACTTGACATGCAGCCACTCATTTATACATGAAATGAAGTTTTTAAGTGATGCTTTGTGACCGGGAGATCCCAGTTGGTTTGATTCTGGAGCACATGAATGTGTGCTTCACCCAGAGCAGAACAAACCTCACGCCTCATCTTCCTAAATCTCAGTTGACCTGATTCGCACACAGCACAGCCTCAAACTCTTATGTTTCTCTTCCTTGCTCCCTCTATGTTGTTTAATTCCCTTTCTCTTTATCCCTCTGCTGCTCTCTCTCTTTCTAATGAGGTCAGAGATTGAGTTTGTATCAAAGTCACATTTATTCAGCGAGTGAATCATGCAGCGTGTGTCTCCAGGCTCATAGTATTAATGATAACAGCGTCAATGTCACTCTACCTATCCACTGTTTTCTGACGTAAAAATGGGTGCCGCCTTTTGTAAATTATATGGGTATAGCTTCCATTCTCATCCACGTCCAGCTATTTTTAGCTGCACAAAACCTGATGAAAATTGGTGTCTTATGTTATTTTAATGTGCTATCTTGTTTTGTAGTGCAAACAGTTTTACAGTTTACTGTAAGTTTACTGTACTGTTCGAGAGGGAGGGAGGGAGGGACTGAATGTAAGTTTGTGCGCCCTCGTTTAATATGGCTATTTTAGGTCAGTGATTGATTTAAATAGTTTCGAGCTAAAGTTTGAGGGCAGAACTTTTTTGGGATATCTGGGTTATTCATGTAACTTCGTCTAAACTGATAATGCAGTGTGTTTAGGGAATAATTCCACCCAGTACACACAGTGTTAGAATGTGTGTCCTTTTCACTTCCACTGTGTCCTTTCACTTTCACTAGTGTGCTGGTGAGTGCATTATGTAGCCTATATACATATTTGTTTTTCTATTATAGTGTTTCTGTTGCTTTTATACTAAGCTATTTATATAATTTTTCATTCTATAATGTACTCCTAAACCTCAAAATCTTTCACCATTTTTATATGATCAGGAAAAAAATATATAGTTTTTTACATTTACAAAGCTGATTTGCTTGTGGGAAGCATAGGCTACATTTGGTTCTTCATAATGTAGGTGATGGCAGGTTTTACTATCCTTGAGGGGACATTTGGTTCTCACAACGTAGGCAAAACTTGCCTCACACACACATACACACATACTTGCGCAGCCATCTGTAGCATCTTGTATGGGCTATATAATTTGCCACTGTCCACACAATGCATTCTGGGAAGGAGATACCAGAGAAATAACCTATTTGTCATCTTCCTGCTGTTTCCATCGCATTTGCTGTTCTTCTATTTTCCTTTCTGTTCTCTTGCCAATTATGTGACACTTTTCTCTGTCCTTCATCTATCATATTATTTGGATCATAACAGATATTCCAGTCAGACACTTTATAATAGCTGTGACACCTTTACAAGAAACTACAGTGCACTGTGTGCCTATGCAAAGATCAAAATTTGAATAAGGAGATTGATGTTTAAGAATATTTTTTATTTGGTTTGGATCAGTCTTCTGCTTTATTCTGTTTGTTTCTGAGTAATCTTGAGGAATTACTGCTGTAGCTGTTTTTAGAGTCGAGTGTAACCTGGTTTCTAGTGATGTAAGCCACATATTTCTTCTTGCCTCAAATGTCATCACCTAAATTACAGTGCAGTCTCTTTGGTGTCTGCCTCTATATCTCCTACATCTACGTCCTATTTTTATGGCAACAATTCTTGTGGTCTAAACTGGAACAGCTAGGTGACCTTCAAAAACTTCTTTCTGGAGGATTGGTAGAACTTGGTGGTGTGAGAATGAGAAAGAGAGAGAGAACAGAAATAGTTTGCTTGTCCCAATGAGATGACTCGAGGAGGTTGTGAGAGGAATATAAATATCTTTTTGTAGGTCGGAGAGAGAGAGAGTGGAAGAGATAAAGATACAGGGGAGAAGAGAGAGTAAAGAGAAAAAGGAAGGCCATCGTAGTGTGTATTTGCGTTTAATCATATGGTTCACATTTCTCTTGGGCACAGTTGTGACTTCACCATCAGGGTACCTCATCAGTCAATGGTATCAAGAACTACACAGTCATCCATTTGATCTACACAGCATCAGTGCGGTGTGAGTGTTGTGCACAGCATCTCCATCTATCTTAGCACAATCTCCCTGGTGGTCAGAGCCAACAGATTTGGAGATCCAAAACTGGACACATGCACTGAGCCTGAGGCAAAAATAATTGCTTCTGCACATAAAACACACAAACACTCACAGACTGAACTGTGCGCTCATAATTTGCTATTGCAAATTAATTTACATCACTTTCTTGTGTTAAATAAAATACAAATATATATTATGGACACGCACAGTTTTTTTATGAACTGTTTATATATAAATATACGAAATAATATAATATATATACAAATAATTTCTTCCCCACAATCTGTCCCACCTTAACCTTTTCACACCCACACTGCCATGTCTTTTATATAAGGACAGTAGGACAGATTTACAGAGAAACTGTAGACAGAGACAGACAGACATTAAAAGATAAAACTGAAAAAGAGTGAGAGACAGAGTGAGAGACTGAATGTGCTGTAGTGAGCAGAAAGCAGTTCTATGTAAGCAGAGCTTCAGCCAGTTTGTCCCAGCTCGAGAGGGCCCCTGTACCCACAGATACACAGTGCTGCCCACTCAGCTTTTTTCCTTTGTCTCCCACACTATTGTGTGCTCTTTCAAAAGAGGGGACCAGGTAGGAATAGATAGAAAGGGAGAGCGTCAGACAGTCATCGGTAAGAGACATCTATCACTGCATAAAAAGTCAATTCAACCCCTGAGTCAGGAAGAAACCTGATCTGTAATCTTTGATCAGCAGTCGGTTTTCATCTGATTAAACGAATATCAGTATCAATGGAATACTTGTGTCTTGAAAAACCCATTATTATTATAAGGGTGTGCATCTAGAAATGTGTGTTGGTTCAGACCAAGCTAAATTGTTGTCTCTTCAAACAACTTTTGCATCAGAGAACTCAGATAATGGGCAACGGCTAAAAAGATCTCTAGGATATGTAAATTTAAAAGTGAATGACATGTGAGACCCAGAATTAGATAAGGGCATGAACATGGTCGGTTGGCATATATAAAGGATGTGTTTGAATACCTATCTGCTGCTATGTAAATGTCAATGACTGCATCCATTATATGCTCCATTAGCAAGAGTATTTCTTTATGTGGGAACATTCTAGGCTAGTGTTTAATATTCTCCACTAGGACCGGTACAGACCGGTGCTAGAATGTGTTGATGTGCCTTTGGTGTAAGATGCTTGCTTCATCACCTGCAAAGTAATACATTCACTTATGTCTGGGTATAACCACCCGCCATCAGATCTGGCATGTGATGGATGTAGTAAATTTATGGCCTGATGCATTGTTTAGGTTCTGGGTTTGTGATTATGACCAGCATGTGGGACACATAGGCCCTAAGCAGTCTGGCCCCTCCACCCCAAACTAATCAAAGCCCCCACCCCCACCCCCGAGTCACCTCTCAGGAAAAAACACAAGGGCCCCTTTTTCTTTAATGTATCTTCAGCCGCCCCATTTCCAAGTTTGATCAAGAGTAAAGTTGCCTTGAAGCTTTTATAATTTCATGATACGAATCAATCAGAGGCATCCCTTTTTGATTAATATTATAAGAATCATATCCTTTTATCACTACCGCCAGCAAAAAGCTACAGGGGGCTTCACCGTCCAGCACAACGGGCCCTTTGGGACTGTGAACGGGCTGAGGGGGAGCATTATCATGAACAGACAGAGGGGTCCCGGTTTCTACCTCGCACTATTAAACCACTGTTGTTAAAAATGAAATTCCATGTGACCTACTGTATCTGCGTGAAATGGCTTCTTGAACCAGAAAATCTGTAGAGTGGGATTTTATTTTGTCCATTAGGAATTGATTAAAATTCGATCTTTGTTGTTTGCTGATTGTGACTGACAGGTTGATGGAGGGAAGTGACTATTGTCCCACCTTCACAATAGCACATCATCAGAGAAAAGAAGTCATTGCTAGGGGGAGAGGATGTTAATGTTTTTGAAAAAAGATTGTCTACCCAGTAAATTTCTGTTAAAAACCCTCCTGTAAATATTATTGGGGGCCCTGCAAATCGCCTGATTTAATTTGGATCCCGCCTTGTTTGGGTAGATGCTGCTACTGGTAAACATACAGTATAACTAGACAGATTATACTAATAATATTACTATATTAACTACAGAAGCAACCCAAAATATAGTCTGTCACGCATGGTACCTACAAGTGTGCTTATCTTATTTAATTTGCATCACGGTGGCAAATACGGTGGCCGCAGACCAGACAAGCAAGTAGTCTTTGTGTCTTCTGATGTTCACCGACACAGCTGTTGTTTTAAAGCACCCACGGGCAGTACAAACACTGTCTTTACTAGAAAAAGAACAGCGAAATTAATTCGCACGTTGATGTGCATCCGTGGGCGCGAAATGCGTGCAACATACTAATCAGATGTGCCCCTCTTGCGCTGCTGTGTGTAGGCGCGCGCTCGCGCTGTATGTATGAGCGCGATGATGCGACTGAGCCCCCGCAACCCCCCCGCGATCATTCATTCTTTCGTCTATCAGTCGGACTAAAGAAAGACGGGAGCGACACGCCGGAGGTCGCGTGGACACAAGTCTGTATGACAATTACGAAGGAATTCAAATATTCGAGAACTGAAATAACGGTTTGAAATCTGCGTGGTTACCTGAGCTCACCGTCACGCGAGGGATTCGCTTTATGTTTCATAACCGCCCGCTCTGCTCGGGCTGAGAAAGAAAAATCCCACACACAAGGATGCGGATTTAACGGAAAAACTATCGAGAGCTATCTGGCTTTTAAAACGGGAAGAAAACAGAAACACCTATGTGAGCTGGACGAAACCATTCCGCTTTGTCTTCGCTCGAGAGAAACGTTGAGATTCGTTGGATTTGAAAACACAGCCACGCCAACGGTAAGTCTGCGTAGCTGTAACGGCTGTTTATTTAAATATCAAGCTTTTGCCGTTGCGAATTAATAATAGCCACCATGCATTATGCGGTTGTCAAAACTGTGAGGTAATGTAACGTTCAGTTATCTCACACGGGTCGTGCGCGTGTATGTGTGTGACTGAATGTGAATGACCATGCTGCTCGCCTTTTGTTTCGGCGTGTGTCTGTGCGTCCACCGCGCGCATTCACTCCTGCCCAGACTATCATGTGAGCTTTTCACCCAAACATTACGGTTCAACACACTAATGTGAGGGATATGTGTGCGAACGGAGGGTATCTGGCGTTTTAAATGCAATGCAATGTGATTTAGCTTGCATCTTGGGCTCCTTGCATGCCATCTGCTGTGTTATTTTGATTTGTCATAGGCGGTGGAGGGGGATGCATGGCCTCACTAGCTGTTGCGCTGTCTGAATCCAAGACTCGAAAAAGCATCACTAGAATATTGCCAAATTGCCATGGAAGGGGAGAATAGGTAGATAAGTAAACCCAGTGCACTTAACTGTATTGCACAACAACGTATAATGCCAGTGTTTCGGACGGTTATCTTTGGCAGATTAGAGCGTTTAACGATTGAATTAAATCGGACATGGCAGTGCCCGCTATTGCATGCTGTATAAATGGAGTGATAGGGCGAGAACACGGGATTTGATGACATTAACGCAGCATGCGGCGGAGGATGGAGGGGGATTACGGCCGGATCTGCGGTCAGCGCTCGTGCTGCTGTTGACCGTCAGTGTCTCATTCAGTTGGACAGGCTGGATGGGGATTTCGAGGCGCTGCATAGTATTCCTTTTGTATTGAGCTCTTCGTTTGAGTACATTTGATTTGTTTTTAGTGACTGTACTGGACTTTTTCCTCATTTTTCAGGTAACATGACAATATTCTTCCATTTAAACAGCAGGTGCAAAGCTGAACTTTCTGTTCGTTCTTTCCTTCCATCATGGTCAAGTACGAGGTGTACTGTCTGTATGTGTTGCCTAAAGAGTTAATATAGGAAATGTTGAGATCTGGTGATTATGTAATCGCTCTCAGTGGGCATTTAGATAAAAGGGAGGAATTGTTTTTGCCTGACTGTCAGCTGAGATATTGGTTTAATCCCATTTCATAGGATATTCAAGTATAGATTTCAGGTGGTACTTAACTTGCATTTCTTTCTCTCTCTCTCTCTTTCACATGCTGAACTATTTCATCATGACACATGGAAAATGAATCACCCAAAAATGAGAATACTGTCATTGTTTACTCACCTTCATGTTTTTACAAACCTGCTTTTTTTGTTGTTGCTTTTTTTTACTATTTAAAAAAAAAAATGTAACCAAATGTTTTGGTTAACAATGAATTCCAGTGTATGGATAAAAACACTTAAACATTTCTCAGAGCATCCGCATTTATGTTCTACAAAAGAAAGGGATACAGATGTCATAAAGGATGACAGAATTTTAGTTTTTGTGTTTAATTTTTTCATCTCTAAGATCTGTTGCTTTGCAGATAGAACAAATAAATAAAAGCACATTCAAACAGGAGTCTCAGGTTGAACAGAGTGTGCAAAAACTACAAACAAGCAAGTTTGCCTATATCCTGCTGCCAACAGGAAGTTCTTTAAAAAGAACAGAACTAGATGTTTCATTCAAGCCAAAAGTGAAAATGTTGAACAGAATGTAGTTATGCATTCCATTTGTATCTATAAAGATCTCTCTTTTTTTCCTAGTCTGTTTTTTTTTTTCACTCAGTTGTTAGTCATATTTAGTCATATTGAATAATGTATTGCTGAATTTGTACAATCACTAATAGTAATAATATTTAAAAAAATCTTTTTAATACTTATTTAAAAGGTAATTTCTTCACTTTTTAAGCTTGTTTAGCCCTCAAGCCTTTATTTTGGTGTATGACTGAAGGAAGATCAATAGTATTTAATGTGCTTCTCATTCCAAATCGGGAGAAATGCTGTCAATTTTATCTTGTGTTTATATAAAAGAAAGAAAAATATTTGCAATTAAGCAAATGTTTTATTTATTCCATGTCAGTACCTCTTGAACTCTTTGATTAATTGAGCTGCTCTAGAAACTGCTGAGACCTTGAACCACATAGATGGGTGGGGATGGACAGATTGAAATAAAGATAATTGGAATCATGCTAGCTGACAGATGGACAGACAGAGCTAGTCCGATGTACTGATGAATCATTGGTTGGAAGTGGCTGTGTTTGTTGGTTAATGAATGGATGAGATAAATGGATGGATGCATCAGTGTAGTGGCAGCAATGAGAGGAATGCGACGTTGGCCCCCCAGAGTGCTGATGGTCTAAATCCCCCCTGTACTCTCCTCTCTGTATGTTGTTGTGGGTGAGACCACTATTGTCCCGACGCACAGGGTGCTGTTTTTCTCTAAGCCAAGTCATCATTACTACTGCCGGTGCTTTTGTTTTCACTAACGCCCCTACATTCCTGCCCACTGTCACACTAGGGCACAGAGAGCAAAGATGGGCATGATGATAATATGATCTGTAACAGCTGGACGATCAGCCAACACTCAGCAAACCAGAATCAGTTCCAGAATCTCAGCTATACCTCCACTGAGTAATGCATATAGCTTGAAATTCATGCCACTAAGAAAGGTTCATGATATGTTTATTATAATTATTGATATGGTGTTGGGTATCTTCTGTCAGAGCAGGGTAAAGGGGAGGCTTTTATCCAATGTAAAATCAGCTGGACAGCTGCCCAAATGTCTTTTAGTGGCTCAGTTGCTTGGAGGAAATGTCTTTACCTGCCACAAAACCTGATGTCTGGGTCAGAGATATTTCAGTCAATGTAGTTTATCTGACAAGTATTTTAACTCCATTAGCAGTTTTGGAAAGCCAAATTCTGGCATGTTCAAGTCCAGTGTAAGTGCAGTAAATATAATGCTTTGGTCTCCCTAACTGGGGGGTCTGTTAGAAGTGCTTATTCATAGTTTTTTCACTCTCGAGTATAAATGCATTTCACTTGGACATTTATTTGCATTAAAAGGCAAGTCTGTTTCATTTGTATAATAACAAGTACACATATTTCAGTACACATCTTAAAGCAGCTTTACATAATTTCATGACTCTTGCAGCGAATCAGTGGCTTAGAAAATGCTCTTTTGTTGCCCTCATAACATAAAATGCTTCTTTCACTGTAACATTATCCACATCATGCAGACATAAAGACCACTGGGAAATATAAGAGCCAGTGAAATGTAAACAAAACTGACTGAGTGCACCTCTACCAGCGATATTCCCCTTCAGCACTAAACTGGACCAAACCAATGGTCAGTGTTAAAGGAATGGCCTCTTGTGTACAGTTTGTTTTTAGTAAGCAAGAATAATTGAAATGCATACTGTCTGACTGATGATTAGCATGCTCATAAATACAGTTGTGAAATCATGCAGTAAGCAGAATAATTGTAATTTATTCAATGAAAGCTAGTCATTACATTGGGAGGTATTATTTTAATGTTACCACATAAACAGTAGCATTTAATCATACTTCTGTATCACTAAAAGCATGTTACAGCTTATGTCACATGTCCACAGTGTTCTTTCAGTGTAGAGAGACAGGTTTTTAGTCCAGTCCCCTGGACCATTTGAGACGACTATATTTAGAACTTCACCTCTCTTCTACCTGGCTGAGAGTTCATAGATCTGCATGTTCTCTCTTGAGAAAACCACTCAAACCCCTGAGATTCCCAAATCGCATCTTGCAGTGGAATGCAATGCAAATACCAATGTTTTGCATTTTTATTTAGTTATTTTTTAAACTTTCCTCAATTTTGGATTGTGGTATTTGCAATCCTTTTTTTAATCTGTTAATTTTCAAGCTTTTATAGTAGAAAATAAAAATATTTAAAAAATGATATGCGCAAGTAAATGAATTTCTTATGCAGAAGTAAAAAATATGTATATGCATGGTGAACAGAAAAGCACTCTACTTGTACGTGGACCATTTATACGCTTGTTCAAAAAGACGCGTTTACTCACTAACAAGTTTACATGTCTAGTAAACAGGAATTATATTTGAATTTAAAAAGAATAATTTCAGTTAGGGGGGGAAAAGTTCTTGACTTCTATTCTCAGGCCATGAGAGGGCACATCAAGCTAAAAATATGCATGTTTCTTCAAAGCATCATAAAATAACATAACTATCCTTGAAAAAAGTGCAGGATGTTTATAAACCATATATAATTAATAAAGTTGCTTAAAAAATTAGAAACAAAATAGCAGCAAGCATGTATAGTTTAAAACAAAGGACCGAAAACCAATCACAAAGAGTGCTTACTTTGTTAAAAAACTTGAAATGCAGTGGGACAGACATGTTTTTTGAAAAGTTGAACTTAGAATAATTTTACATGGCTTTCTAAACATGCACCTCTCATGTGTGAGACGTGAGTGCAACGGTGATAACTATGCATTCTGTGTGACGGGCTGGTTTCGGTTTTGATGTAAACATCTTCCCTGCAGTGATGTTCTCTTTTTACGTAATATTTTGAATGAGCAACATGGCAGCACTGCATCTAGTGGGTTCAACTGGGTAGGCTAACAAAAGCATTCAAATGCAATGACACTTACATCATCACATTTAAAATTAACCTAAAATTAGTAACGTTTTTGCATTTGAATGTGGATTTTTATTTGAAATATGACACAAACTTGAAATACTATTTTATTTTATTTTTATTTTTTTTCGACAGCCCTACAGCGCTGTGAGTTCCAGTGTCTGATCTGATTTTTGTGCAAATCCAATTGAAATCCGGTCATTGTTAGATAATCTGAATGACCTCTACCTACATGAAATCTGATTTGTGCAAGTCCGTTTCTAGCTACATTCATATGTGGTTTGGAGTCCTATTCAAATTGGATTTCTGGAAATCCGTCTCAGTCTTACCGGTCAGATCGGATTTGGCCTAGCTTTTTCATATCCTCCTCACGTCATGTAAAACATAAACACGTCAGACATTTTTGCAGAGAACACACACTGAACATCTTTGCAGAAACAAGCTTGTGTCAATGCAAAGTGTTGATCAAGCGGGAAAACACAATAAAATGCTAGTACACGTACCTCGCTAAGTTTTGAAAGCATCGGAGACTGAATAAAGCCGCACATTCCAGCTTCCTTCTTTCTGCCGCTGCCTCATAAGACGAAATATAACAATACACTGCATCGGGCTGCACGATAATCATCGCGCTGACTGTCAGTCAGTCGTTTGGGCTGACAATCTGAACGAAGCTTCAGTGATTTAATCTGAAGGCAGATGAAACTTGCAAACAGGAGAAACACTTTGTGCAACGATACTGTCAGAAGGTTTTCAATCTACAAAACGCCATCATTTACCATGGATGTACTGTTCTTTCAGACGAGTCCAATCAGAGTTATATTAAAAATAGTGCTGGCCCCTCCAAGCCCTTCAATGGGGATAAACCGGTGTTTGCTGTATACATTTCAGAAGATGTTTTTTTCACGGATGAGCACACTTTATTTCACATGTTTTTGAAAGATAAATATCCATATTTCAAACATAATAAACACTTTTTCTCATTTCCGCTGACCGTGGTAAAAGGAAGAAGTATGTGTCTGAGGTTTTTAATATAATTGGATTCGTCTGAAAAAAGAAAGTCACCTATGATGCTTTGAAGGTGAGTAAAATACAGGCTAATTTTCATTTTTAGGTGAAATAAAGGCCTGTACACACCGGGAAGAATATCACGTGTGAATATCATCAGCATTTTTCGCTGTTCATACCCACGCAATTTCCACTGACAATGAGCCAATGACGCTTAAAGAAAAACAGAAATACCCCAAAACACACAGTGGCACTGCTCAACTATTATGATTCTGACACTCGCTTATCACAAAAAAGAAGAAAGGAGCCAGAAGACTTGCTTGTCAAAACCATTCACATGCTGCTCTGTTAACTGGTTTTGAGGATGCTGGTTTCAGTTTAGGTAAGGGCAGACCTGTTACGAAGATCTCTTTTCTTGGCTGTTCCAGGTTGTAGTAGTGTAAGTACATCACAACATACTAGTGTTGTCATGGTACCAAAATTTAAGTATTCGGTACCAATACCAGTGAAAATCCACGGTTCTCCGTACCAGTTTCAGTACCAAAGCAAAACACTTTTATATAAGAGGACTTTTATTTAATCAAACAGCGCAAACTATATTTCATAGACTAGAACTGCTTTTCTGATGGACCGATTTTAAAGATACAAACCGTACATTTGTTCTCTAACACACATATTTTGGCTACACAGGTCATTTAAAAGCCTCTAGTGTGTAAAAAAAGTACACTATTATGTCCTGTTTTAAACGCTATAGGAGCATTAAATAGTTAATAAAGATACTTTATTCTGATAATGTGCATTAACTTTATGTATTTTCTAAAAGAAGCGGGAATTTCAAAGTTGAATTTAGCCCCAGAGCATGAAAAGCTGTTACTGCTGCAGAATTTTCTGACATCAAAACATATTGGATTTAACGGAAAATATGTGTTGTAGAGAGCTGCAGCAAATGGCTTTTAATTGAAAGAAAACATGTAGTACGAAAAAGTTCTTTCCATCGATTAATTTCTTACTTTCACAATCAATATATTTCACAAGGTTAACTTATACCTTCCGTGTGGTCAGTCTGCACAAGCTTGTTTAATTTGCGGCCCCTTTAAATACAAGACAAGCATACAATCTACGTCAGAGCATCAAGAGCGTCCAAAAATCTCTGTACAACGTCATTGGCAAGGCGGCCAGGGCGAATTCTGACGCTCTGGCCAACAGCGGTGTGAACGCACAGTAACGATTAACTAAGCAAATTGCAATGTTTGAGGTGTTTTATAAGGTTCGATGTATTTCCTCCTTTTGACATAAAACTTCAATGACACCGCTTGCAGATGGGTTTTTGATGATCAATGATGTTGCGCTTGTCATCAGCCTAAAAAACAAAATACTTCCACACGTGGCAGATTCAGAGCTGCCTCATCAATAGCACCGCCGGTCGCCATCTCTCTGTGCTTTTATGAATAAGACGCAACTGTGCGGTGCACACCTTTCGGGTAGCGCAGCAAGAACCGGATTGACCCGTTGCTCGGTACTACCGGTACTTCAGAAAACCTGGTACCGTAACATTTCAATTTTTTTTAGTACCGTCTTGGTACCGAAGTACCAGGTCTTTTGACAACATTACAACATACCATTTGACAGAGACTAAGTAACAGTCCATCAAGGCTCTCAAGGCTCTCACAGTTCCAACCGTTATCTAATTTAAGTTGCTAAAAGGATCACTAGTGTTCGGAGGGTGCTGAAATGTTGCTGATATTGTGTGAGGTTTAGCACAATGCTCTGATCAGATGTTCACACAGACATTGGCAGGATAAAAGTGTCTCATCTGCTCTTCATTTACCTGCTCAGGCAGCAGGAGGAATTTGTCTGTGTCTAGTGTTGTGTGTTAATACTCTTGTTCTAACAGGGTCAGTGTGTGTTAGTGAGCGCGAGGCAGACTAATCTTATTACAGCACATCTGAGTGTGCATAAACATGTTGTGTTTTGTGTTATGCTGGCTCTCTACTTACTAACTCTTGTGTCAAAATGGAGAAAGAGGCAAGAGATTTCTTATAGTGGCAGATGGAAGAATTGAATAGATGTAACAAAAAGTTCCTTTAAAATCTTACTTTGATATCTTTCTGTATCGATTTTTATTTATTTATTTAAATTTTGTTTCTCTGTCTGCATACACATGTATAAACATCTGTGAATTTTGTTTCTTTTCAGCATCTTGCATCATGAGTGCCATGTAAAATATATTACAATGATAAAACTGATTTTCTTTTTGTTCTGTGCAGCTGTCTAGTATAAAAAACGCTCCTTGTTTTTTTTTTTTTTTTAAACGTATGTAAGGATAAATGTGCATGCTGCACATATATATGAAGAGTTTTGATGTAAAACGTGTTAAACGCCATTTTTTGACATTTGGATTTTATTATTGGAAATTACTGTTCAGATGTACCTTAATCTATGTGTGAATTGAAAATTTAAGAATGTACATTTTAGGCCTACTACAAAATGTATTCTTTCACAAAACGCGATATCCGGCAGACCAGTTTTTTTACAAAGTGTGATATAACGGTTATAGAACGAGCGAGCAAGCGCAGCATCCCTTGGGAAGAGAGACTCCGCCGGTGAATTTCAGAGAAAGTGCGTACGATACACAAACCGGACGTTACCAATCTTTTAATCAGCACCAAACTCCCGGCTCGCCCCCGACAGCTTGCTAAACTTGCTATTATTTATCACTGAGGGTGCACAAACACGTAAAATGGTATTACAGTCGAATATAGCCCAAGGTGGATATATAGCGTTTTGCAAAAAAAAAAAAGTTATGTTGTGTATTGTGGCCAAAACTAACTTTGTATATACTATTCTTTTTATTGATGATGTTTATTCCATATATATATATATGTGTGTGTAACTGTGTGATTTTTAGTTTCAGTACAAGACTATAATTGCTATGCTAAATTTGACAGACAAACAGTAATCAATGACCTTAAGGGTTTACCTAGATCGTTCCATATTTATTTGTTGTTGACTTGGAAGGAAAAATATATTGTCCACAACATGAGACTGTATTGTTCGGCTGTTTTGGAATCGCGCTGAAATGCAAGGTTTTATGTGGTGGTGTTGTTTGGATTGTAGAAATGGGGTGTTAACCGATCAGTTTTATTGATCAACTCAGATCACACATTAGAGTACTGACAAACTAAAACCAGAATTACATAAAAGGGTCTGCAGAATGTCTGCACCTACATAGTATGTTTCTGTGAAACTAGATTGAAATGACTTCCTGAATTGTGTGCTCATGTGTTGGTGGTGTGCTGGAGTGTGGGTGTGTGGAGGAAGGGAATGGTGGTGTGTATAGGAGTAGGAGTGAAACAAATTGTTTTTTTTTTGTTTTTTTTTCTTCTCTCGCATACATTCAGTCATTGTAACGATCATGTACTCCAGCTGTACTCTAATCAATTACGAGAGATAGAGGACATAAACAGGAATAAAATAGAGGCTGTTTCTCTGGCAGTAGGGTGCCAATATGAAAGACCATCAACAGGAGGACAACAGAAGAACACACACACACAAGCACACAATGCCCAGGAGGCATGTGGTCTCTTATTCGATCTCTTTTATTAAAAGGGTGCAGCTGAAAACAGATCAGCCAGCTGAGACCCAGTGAAAGGAAAGTAAGAGTAATGAGGGTAAGGCTATGAGAAAATTATTTTCCACTAAAAAAATAAAGGCCATAACATGTAGTTTTGTTGATGCGCTTAGGTCCAGTTGTGATTTAAAAAAAAGAAGAAAATAATCTTTAATTAGAATATTGTGATAACACATCATTGCAAGCTGTTATGAAATAACATAATTCAATTATCTCATCTGCACAGAGCTCTGGACTAAAATGGCCACAGTTGCAACAAAAAAGTCTTGTAGCCATTGGCAACAGACAAGAAAACTTCATCAGATTTCATCTGGTGAGTAGGCGTTAGTTAATTATATCTTTAGAGAAGAGCAAGAGTTTCCTGTGCCTCTATTCAGAAGCTGTCTATTGCATTGTCCTCTCTGCACAACAACGAACATCTGATTCGCTATTGATTCATTGAGTCAGGAGTCATTTAATCTCAAACTCAGGAGTAGTCTATTCTAATTTGAATGTAATTTAAGTGGGCAGTATTTTTAGGAAAAGCACAAATGAAAAGGCAGAAATGGTAGAATGGGAAGAAAATAAAACCTAACAATACCCATGGTTATGTAACTGAATTAAAAAAACTTGACTTCTTTTTTTTTTTTTTTAATTTCGCTCAAAATGATACTTGGAAATGTTGGTGTGTGTGCTTTTACGTCTCTTTATTTTTCCCGTTTCATCCCTGTATTGCTGCCGGTCATGTTCTACAGGGCTCTTTTGGAAATATTTTACAATAGACAGTTCATAGCAAAATGAGGACAGCACAGATGAATAGGCGTTATATTTTCCTCTTTTACCCATGATGCTAGTAAAATACAATTATAGCCACACCATTGGTCGTTATGAGTGTGAATGCTTTACGTAGTGGCGAATACCCGTCTGAAAAGATTGATGCTCAAAGGCCTAAGTGTGTGTGTAGTGTGTAGTCTGGACCCTGCAGGCATACTCTGTCTAGGAGGAGCAGTCACACACACGCGCACGCATAGGTCTACTTGCCCCTAAAACTTTATTGATTTCCTCTCCTTCTTTTGTCGTCTTGTCTGTAGTAGCAGGAATCTAATAGCCAATTAGAATGACCAAGCCTGAGCATCTGTGTGTCGGTCTCTGAGAATTTGTGTCAGTTTCATTTTTTTTGTGTATATGGAAATGAAATGACCATTCAAATGAAATTTACTGCTACTTTTAGTTGGATTCACATTATTGAAAAGAATGAAATTACATGTTTTATATTTTAGAATTATAATTAGATGTGTTCTGTGCTCATTAGGTGTGTCTACATTTAGTTAGGATTTCATTACAGTAATGTCTTATTCCAGATGTGGTCTAATGTCAGGATATCAATATCATATTGATCCCTTTGCATGCAGTTCTTAGCTATTCTGATTCTGCTTCAATAAACTGTACTTCTCGCCAAAAGCTGTTTAAATGACTATAAGTGTTCTGTAGCCTAGACTGAAGGGTGAAGGCATACACCCATTTTTCTTCTGAGCTGTAATGTGATTTTAATTTCTTCATTTTTCAGTGATCTAATTAAAGATTAGATGTTGATTGTAGGATTTTGTGATTGAAACTTTTATTTGGTGTTTGACAACAAATATTATTTTGTACTTTCTGTTTAGCGCTTTATTTGATTGACATGCATGCACACTTAGGCCCAATCCCAATTCTACCCCTTACCCCTACACTTTCCCCTACCCCTCCGTTTGGCGCGTTCACGTGAAGGG
>JAUMHP010000046.1:9314856-9346133 GCA_032361065.1 Enteromius trimaculatus
GGTGTAGTAGTCGTGTCCCATTTCTTAGGGGAAAATATTTAACCCTTCCCCTTTTCACTTTATTTCAAGGGGCAAGGATAAGGGGCGAGGGGTAGGCAAAGGGCTAGAAAATAGAATTGGGATTGGGCCTTAATGAATTTATTTGTGTTTAACAATTATAGTAGCCAGTAGTTACAGCAGTATTAGAGTATATTAATAGAATAGTATTAGCTGTTTTACATAATTGAAATGCTCAATTTGAAGGTTTTTTCCCCCCCACAGAAATGCCACTACTTGTGTAATGATGTCAATTATGGTAATTTTCTATGTACAGCATAAAGATCAATGATTAAAGATTGTTAGTAATTTTTCAGGAAATATAGTTGTATTTGTTACTATTTTTGATTGCAGTGATTGGTTGAATGTGTTTGTGTGCTCTCAAGCTCACTGATAGTGCCATTAATGTGTAAAAAGCATATGATGCTGGACTGGGCTGGTTGGTGTCTTTTTTCACTACTGCAGACCTACTTATCCCTTCTTTTCTTCAGACACATACAGTGTCATGGGCTGGAGGTGTGGCTGATCCTCCCCACCCCCACCTCAGCCCCACCCAACCAGATTGGGATTATTGTGAGTGATTTTAACACTCTTCAGCATGCTTTAGGCAGCTTTTTGAAGATGAACAGTAGAGCAGGTTAAAGAGATTTGGGAGGAGGGAAATGTTTTGTCTGGAGTGGCCGCACCTGAGTCCCTGTTCTCAGGGGAGTTTTTCTGTGTGTGTGTTTGTGTGTATGTGTGTGTGTTTGGGTATATGCATGCACAGAATATGTTCATTAAACATTGTACAAACACATGGTTGACTGACCTGCCAATTCTGTCCTGGGACTGAGTACTTTGACTATGGTTGTCTCATCAATGGTCTTGATGAGGTAGTTAAATTATTTTAATGACCAACAAAAAGTCTATCAGTTATGCTGCTTTTTGTCCTTTTTGGGTCTTAGCAGTATAGATCACCTTCATTTTTCTTTTTAGGGAAATTCAGCACATTCTGCCTAAAACCTAATTATTTGCTTCACAGAAGGAGGAAAATTTATACAGGTTTGGAATTGTATGACAATGTTTGTTTCTGTCTGAAGTAGCTTTTTCTTAAATTTCCATTTACATGAAGATGAATGCTTTAATGAATATGAGCTACAGCCAGACAGCAGAGAAAAGGATATGTTGCTTTTATTCTGCAGGGATTTGTCATATGTCGAGATATAACTAAAACTGTAGTTTGTCTAAAAAAAAAAAGTAAGGTTGTTATACATAAATTAGCTCAGAATTTTTGAATTTGAACATTTTTTTCATTCTTTATTGTGATTAGCTGTAAATTCTGAACAACCTGTATGAAAGTTTCATTGAAGCTCAGTGATATAAAGCATCTGTCACTTGTGTTATGAAACTACTGCTGAGAGCGGAGCAAATCAAAGTGCTGATTTTAGGAACATGCCTGATATATATTTGACAGAGGAGATGTGTGTATGTTGTGTCAGTTACAGAGGCACTAGAGGAGTGTGTGGGTGTAATCCAGGATAACTGCTCCATGTCCAGTCTCTATTTTCAGCACTTCCTTAATCTACACACTAATGGGATTGGAAAAAGCCCTCCTTCTTTCTTTGTTTGGGTTGAGATCTCTCCAAAATGCGGGTTTATCTCTCTCTCTGTGTATCTTGTGCACACAAACTAGCACTCGCTCACATTCATTGTGCTATATCACAGAAATACACTTGTTCTTATATATATATTTTATACTACACATTAACCATTGAGTGTGAGTGGTGTCCATGTGTTATTTCCCTAAATATACAGTATTGAAAAGATCTTGATGGACAGTGGTTAGAACAGCTTCAGTCGTCATGCATTCAGTATTAATACTAGTACTAAAGCTGTAGTGTATAGTTGAGTTTGCTGAACAATACAGAAATCCCAATTAAACACTATAACAAAGACCATCTGCCGTTTGACTTGAAAAAAAAAAATCTTAGTTCAGGGTATAGTTTGCTAGCAGTTTTGTATATTATTCCATTGCCGTTGTTAAATACATAAAACCAGGTCTATAAATTACTGTATTAGACTGTAAATTTCTGTCCCTCAGTGAATCCAAGTCATCAGTGAATCCAAATTTCACCATCATGGGCACCTGGGATTCCTTTGTTTGTGTTGTCCCTGAAAGACACCCTTTATGACTGATGGAGCTGTCGGTGAGGTGATGTTCAGGGTGAGGCGAGTGGATTAAAGCTGGACCCTGCTGAGAAAGATCGAACATGTAGACACATGCTTGATCATGCTGATATGAAAACTACACAAGCTGTTCCTTACTACATGAACAAAATCATATGCTCATATGCCTCCCCTGATTTAGGCCATCAAACCGATCACCTTGTAGCCATGAACACAGACCTCCATGTTCTCTGAGGCATGCACACAGTGATTCTTTTTGGAAACCTATCGTCTTGCCTTCCTGTCTGAAACCTTACATGGAACTGATTTGGAAATGTTCTACATAGCGAGAACATAGACATCATACAAATAGCACAATTAAGTAAACATGATACTGTATATTAGTTGAAATTGCAGCACAGTGTTAGAGCATATGTGTTTTTGTCTCTCTTACCCCATCAAAATGATAGGGTTTAGAAATACTCTGACTGAACTTGGTGTTTCATGATTTTATATTGCATACAACTTTAGATGTTGTCAGAAACAAGAAAGAAGAACAGTGTAAGGGATGCACATTTTTATCTGATCTGTTTTTCTCTTCTGGCCGTGTATGTTTATAATGCTGTGAAATATTTATGGGATAAACTTAGTCCTACATGCAATTCTCTTTTTCTATCCAGAATCTCTGGATTCTAGGAACTCATCTTTCTGGTGGGATTAGCACCAAGGATTGCTGAGCTCGAAGGAAGGCACAAGAGATTTTATTTAATCTGTAATTTATTTAGGTTTGAGTTAATCTATAATTTGTTTGCAACTATTTCTTCCTGTGCGTAGTTAATAGTTTTTTGCTTTTTCCCTTAATGGGAAAAATGTTTATTGACTTGTGATATTTTGTAACAATTGAGCAGAACTTCTGCGAGCAGAAGTCATAGATGCCTTTCCAGAATTAACCCTTTTGCCATATTCAATCCAGTCATAATTTCCAGTCAATTAAGGAAATGTACTGACCATAAATGCTTATAATAATAATTCTTGTAAAATATCATATGTATTGCTACATAGAGTTAGATTTAAAAAGATAAAATACTTTGAATTCAGCAGTTTCAGCTGTACATCTTAGAAAAATCAGAAGTGTCACTCACTTAAATTAGCGAGGGCCAGAATGTCATTATAATATAATATAATATATCTTATACCAATTTGAATTTATAATAAATTGTGTCAGTTCCTCAAAGTTACTGAACAGCTGGCGTAAAGCATAAATAAATTTATTCAACAAAGCTTTTTGTTATTTCCATTTGGCACTTGGCATTTGTTAATTTTGGCCCATTTTCTGATTTTATTGTGGTAAATGCGTGCAGATTGCAGGACAGCTAATGTGCCCAGTCTGTACCACACCAATTTAGACTAGCCTCATTTGCTCACAGTCTGTTACTGAGGTTACATTTCTACCACTGGTATTATTTTATATCTGCGTTTAGCAATTTTTGAGGGTTAGGTTTCTAAAGTGTTTGACACATTTGTTTTTTGATTGAATGTTTTGAAACCCTATACTAGTATAAAGCTCAAAGGTGTAGTGCATGTGACCAATGAATGTCCTGTCGTCCACCTGGTAACAGACCTATAATAACGCTTGTTTGTCGTCATCTCACTTTTCTTCTCTGATTTCCAGGGCAGCTGTTAAGTTTCCAGCTGCGACCATGAGCACCATCTCACCGACTGATTTTGATAGCGTTGAGATCCAGCAGCAGTACAACGACATCAACAATCGCTGGGACATCGCAGCTGAAACAGAGTGGGATAATGAGAACAGTTCTGCACGTCTGTTTGAGCGTTCACGCATTAAAGCTCTCGCAGGTCAGTTTCATTTTTTTTTTATTTTACTCCATATGAGTCAAGGGTTGGTTTATGCACCAATGGGCTTCCTGTTTGTGTTGATCTGCTTGTATTTGTTGGCATTCTTGCTTTATCAGTTAGTTTTCAACAGGTTGCATTGTATGATTGTGTCCAGTAGGGGGTGGCATAAGGCAACGTGTGAGGGGGAAAAAAAATCAATTGAACCATCTTAAGACAAACACCCTTCACATGCTCTTGCAGTAATCTTGGAGAACTGTATGCATGATAATATGCATGACAATAATGTGGCTTCAAGTATGGTTTTTGAGTATGGAACCTGGTTTTACGTTGTTTAAAATACATTCTATTTATAGAAGTCAGTGCGTAACACAGCAGTTGATGTGGGTGTTGTTGAAGTGTAGTGAGATACCATCTTCTGACAAGCAGTGACTTGATATCCACATTTTTCCAGTGCAGTTATTCACCTTGTGACACTCTCTCACTGTCTCTCATCTCCAGGGCTTTTGAAATTTCAAATTTATGACATTACTGTATTACTTTGTTTGTTTGTTTGTTTCTCTTCCTGCTGCCATTGAATGTTTAAAAGCCAATCATTGTCTTGCTTCTTCACATGTTTGTTAGTAATTGAGCACTGGGTAATTGAGAAATCAAGATTGACCAAATTGTCTGCATACAACAAACAAAATAACAAAATTAATATTTGAAAGATTTTAACATTTGAAAATATTAAAAATATAAATATCATTGTTGTATCATGAATGACTTCTCCCCAGGGTAATGTTTTTTATATTGTAATAAAACGAATATAAACTTCTATAAATGTGTTTTTTAGCATGAATATTAAATGGATATTGAATGAAAGTGATTCAAGTCGATGTGTGTTTATGACATGTAAAAGACATGGTCCAAACATCTCATGACATGGTAAAAGATGGCTTGTTCAAAAGCCAAACGCCCACACAGATTTGTGTGCTGGGAATGTAGTGGGACTGAGAAGAGCCTAACCTTCTCACCAGGGTTGTGTGTGTATTTGGTACAAAATGGTCCCCAGGAGTTAGGCTAGTTAAATCTGACATTACCTCCCTTTAGGTATATCCAGGGAAATCCTCAAAGTTAAAATGTTTCATAAATAAAATAATTAATGACTGGAAAAAGAAAAGTTACATGGAGCTTAATGGAGTTGATAGCAGCACCTGCTGGTCTATATAACGGTGTTTCACTTGAGAGGAGATTAATACTCTCTGTTGTCTTTTATGCCTCAAACCCAGCATGTGAAAACCACCATATCAATCAAAATAAACTTAAGGCAAAACGTTTATTCCTGGAAGTGCTGGTAGGGGAATGCAAACTAAGAATACAGAGTTAGAATGTCTTTTGAAGGACAGAGGAGAGGAGGGTCTCAGAGGCCCAGTGCTCATGTCTCTCACACCCATACACAGTTAACTTTAGCTCTTCTCAGACATTTCTGTCCTCCTCTTTCTGTCTCACACTCTGTCTTTTTCATGACATAAACACATGTATAATAAAAGCTTTTCATTACAGTTAAGTCCAAGTCATACTATAGCGCAGTGAACTAATTTTTTGTACTCCTCTGTCTTTTGATTTTTATGTGAGTTTGGAGTTTGCTGTGATAAAATGCTTTCTTTCAGTGACACGCTGGCTGACAGTTGGCCTAGTGTTTTTAACCATGATATGACCTGTGACCTCTGCTCTTTGATGGTCACTGCTGGTGACATTTGCTAATCAACACAACCTGCCACTGGACTGGTCTTCATTACACCACTTCCTCTTGTAAAATCTGCACACACAAGAAATGCATACTTGAAAGTGTGTGCTGCAGTTTTATTTGTGTGAGCTTGTAATTCTCTGACCAAGGATTTTCTCGATAACGTGTCTGCACTTACATAACAGATTTTTTTTCCTCATTTGGAGGCATTACCAAGATGAGTTTTCTGTAACTGTCGATGTTGCCAGTTTATGGGTGTGAGGTGATGCGCACACACACTTGCACAGGAAGACAGTTTTCGCTTGTTGAGTCTTTCTCAAGTACTTCCTTCCTGTCTTAACGTCTTATTTTATCTCTGCATATGCTCGAGAAGGCGAGAGAGGGACAATTTGACAATTAATTAAAGGTACAGGTCAAACAACTGCTTAACCCCCACAATCACAAATCATTAAAACATAACATTACCTGACATAAAAAAACAGGCAGTTCTAAAATAAGCTTAAACTCATGATTTCTGTTGACTATCTGATCACCTCCAGGGGCTGGTCCCACACGCCCATCGCTCCTGTGAAACCATCCATTCTCTTGAACTCCACTCCACCCCCTGTCCACCTTCAGAAATGGTTCAGCCCTCACCTACTCACCCTCCCTCTGTCTGTCATTTTCGTTCGGGCAGCCTGGGATTTGCTCCTCCCACACACACCTTATGCAAATGCCAAAGCTCAGAAACCGAGAGAGAGAGAGAGAGTAGGAGGCTTTGTTTACTTAGGAAGCTGAGCACAGCTAGTTCTGCGAGCTTACTCAAACAAGGTGTGTGTGTGTGTGTGTGTGTGCACGCACAGACACACTCAGTCTGATCTGAGTGGCCGAGAGAGAGCAAGAAGAATTTTGCACTGAGAGAAGATTGTGTTTAAAGAAGAAAAGTACGGAAAAGAAGAACATTTAGTTTTTACTGTATCTTTTTCTCACTTCGACTGCATGTGGGTTCCTTTTTTAGCCGAAAAAAGGAAAGAAAGAGAGAGTGAGTAAATTAAAGGAAGAGGGTTTTTTTTTTCAAACGGATAAGGCAGAATGGCGCGGTTTAGCATGCACTGATGAAGCGCTCGGATGCACGCGCTCACCTGGAGAGTTTCTCTTTCTAAATCCAACTTTTTTTGGACCTTTGAACATCTGCCAGTTTGTTTTCATGGTCTGCTGTCTGTTATTTTTTCAACCTTAAATTTTACATGCCATGCTCATGATTCCTGGCTTTACACTTGTGGAGTGATCGGTTTGTTTTGGATGAGAGTTGAGAGTCAGGGTTGGAGGGACGGTTCACAGTAAAAGAAACTGAGTGTTACAGTGAAAGAAAAGAGACATGGATTTTGATCCGCGCGAACATGAGCCATGTCTCTCGCCAGCTGCCTTTGTGAACCAGGTGCAATATTCCAACATCCTGGAGGGCCGTTTCAAACAGCTGCAAGGTAAGACTGTTTGTTCTTGGCGACCTCATTCTCTCTTTTTTTTCTTTCTCAGATATATCTGTAGGAGTAGCTCAGCCTCTTGGCTAACGTTTAAACCATGTCAAATAACTTGTCTTTTGTTTTTTTGAACCACTTTAAAAATCCCCTGAGACGATCAGCAACCTTGAACGTCACATTTAGAAAGTTCATTTGACCTCATCCAGATCTAATTGAGAGTTGCATTTCCCCTGAAAGACTGAACCCCATCATCATGGGCGTCACTTATTTTTAAAAAGTTGGTGGTGCACAGATGTGGTGGTTGGGAAATCAGTAACTGATGGTGGGTTAACTCATGAATATTAATCTGCTTATGCACAAGTAACTTCACAAAGATGATTTCTCAAGACAGTTGAAGGCAGACAGATTAGGTTTCGAGTTTAAAAAATTAGAAATGTACTGAAATCACTTTAACAGCACATTGAATTAAACTAAGCTTAAATTGTCTTGCTGACTTGTTCAAGTTCTCAAACAAATGTGCAACATTTAAAGTAGCAACACTTCAACATTGACAACTGTGTTATAATGTAGTGGAGAAAAAAAGGCCAGGACATTTCCAACTACAAATCTGTCTTTCGCAGATGCTAATGAATTTAGTTGCAGAAATAATCAGTGTTCCTCTTATCTTTCTCTCTCTCTCTCTGCACCAAAGATGGTGCAGAAGAGAAAATAGGCCTACAATGATTTATTTTTATGCCTGTGCATGAGAGAGAGAGAGACACAGAGACCTGTGCTGGTCTCCTGGAGAGTGGCCTTATTTCAGGTACCGCAGGGCTTTTGCCCCAGATCCAAATTACACTGTGTTAAAATAGGAGCAAGAGAAGAGGACGAGAGGGAAGTTTAGAACAGAAGCGTGTAGGAGAGGGAGGATAAGAGGGGAAAGGAGAGGATAAGAGGTGGGAAAGGAGTGGAGAGGAACAGACGGGAAGGGAAGGGGAGAGCAGAGGATAATAGGACTGGAAAGGATAAAATCTTCTTTGTGTGTATAAATATACAGTAAATTCCGAAGAACTTTCAAGATGTTTGTTTTCCGTGGGTGTATCATTCATTGAGTGTTTTCTTTTTGCTCTTTGAAACTTGCACGTTTTAGACAAGGCACCACATAGCATGTGTGAACTCTGCTAATCCCCCCCACACGACGCGAGATCTGATCTTCTCTTTTTGTGTGCGTGCTTGAGGTCATGGGGAGTGTTTCTCAGTTAATAGGGAGATAATGACTCAAGCATTGTCCTTTTCAGGGCTATTATCTATTGTATAGGAAGAATGACATCTGCAAAACAGGCCTTGAATATGAGCACACACCTCAAGAGTGCCATCAAGTAAATAACTAATATTAACCCTGAAGTCTCTAGTAGTCCAGTCATGTGTTTGGACACAAATCTTAAACATTGTTTAGTCTATGTTTTATTTTTTCAAAACAGTGGTTCACAACTTTTTGACTGCACGGCCGACATGGTTCACAACAATATTACTAATGTAATGTGATTTTTCTTTTTTCATTTATGAAGTACTGGAGAGGGATTATGAATTTCTACCCAATACAGTATTTTAGAGGCTATTCCATTAATATTCTTTTAAATTTTTAAATGCCTATGGAGTTATAAGAGTTTAGGAATGTACGTGATTTTTCCAGATCCCTAAATCACATTTTTAAAATTATGTCCCTAAGATCACAGGAAGTTCTTCATGAAGTGAATTTTTATTTTCAACAATTTTAAGTAATCTTTAGGCCCTTTTGTTAGTTTGCAGGAGCTTCTATAGTGGGCCCTGTCTCTCTGGTTTAAAAGCACTGGTTTAGACAGATTTTAAGTGGATGGATATCAACACATGTGACACATGTAGATTTGGAAGTAAGAGAGAGAACAACATGTCACGTATGTGTTAATGATTACTGTAGTTTCGTCATTGCTCCCGTCTGAAATCTGGCGCATACCAGCATTTTTGACACACATTCACAGACACACACACACACACACATACAGTGTCTCATTTATCTTTTCTGCTTCTTTCTGATCCTCCCCTCTTCTCATGTCCTCACACACTGGTAATTCCGGTCAGGTTACCCTTAGGCTGACTTTTTTGAAACGTTTTAGAGAAGTACAGGTGCGTCGTATCAGGGGGCTTGCTCAGGCACGGTCTTCATGCTTGGCAAGGATGGTTCTTCTTAATGCGTGTTTTTAATGCAACACAAGTTTCTCTGTTGTGGTTGTAATTATCTTAATTTAAATAAATCCCTGCAGCAAGGTTATATTGCATGTGTGCTGCAGTGAGTAGGATGGATAAGAGTCATTTCTTCTAAGGTTGTTGTTGCCACTTCTAAAGAACTTACTGTGTTAATGTCATTGCAAAATCAGTGTTTCTGTTCTCTATTATGCTTTTTTTTTTTTTATTCTCCATTTTTGTAAACTCCGCGTGTAATTTGAAATGTCAGTGTGTTTAATTGAAAATATAATGCCTGAAAATCAACTTGTGAAAGCTAGATGACACAAGAAAGTCCCATTAATATAAGATTTTTCTGCAGTTTTGATGTCAAAATCCAAACTGATGTGTGTACAGAATGCAAGCCGCCAGAATGCTAGTGAAGGCTTCAAATACTGTTCATATACGGCAAAGTAATATTGGATGTTGCAAATAGGTTATTTATTTATATGCACAAATGTAGTAATAACATTTACTTTAACTTCTTTTTAATAATAGCTTAATAGTACATATTTTGCAAAGTTTGCTTAATTGGCTGTGGGTGTGTGATACCAGCAGAAGCAGGCGGAAATGGTGACCCAGAGCAGGAGTGTGGTGACCTAGGAGTATGAAGCTGGAGAATATCAGCAAGGATAAATTAATTCTGAAATCTCAGTGAAATTCTGCTGATAAGTAGTGTGTGTTTGTGTGAGTGCTTAGGTTTAAAAGGTTTTCTACCCCAGTGTCAGTCACCCTGTAGAGGTAAACACGTACTCCTCCCTCCTAGTCATTACAAAGATGCACAGAAATTCTTCACACACAGACACAAACAGACATTTACTTGGATTCCAAGAATTTAAGGATGTTAACAGCCATGAGATGGGGCTAAAGGTGGTAGAAAGTCAGAAATTCACACTTACTTCCACATTTACTTTATCAGCATATGACATAATATAGATTTGTTTGAAAACCATGAGTTGTGATCTATATATCTGGCTGCTATTACATATGAATGTCAATTTTTCCTCTATCTTTCTTTCTTCACCCAGATGTAGAGTAAAAGAAAAATGTAAATATTTACAGTCGTATATTTGCATATTTTTTTCCCGTGCAATGAAAGTCAACGGGGTTCGTCTGTTATTTTATACTTCACTGACTTTCATTGCAGGAACAAAAATAAGTTGAAATATTTAAAGAGAGTCAAGTTGAGTAAACAATGACAAAATATTAATTTTTGTGGTCTCTCGAATGCAGTCCGCAGACTCTCGCTCTCTCTGTTAACACTATTGATGTTACTGACATCGTATTTTGCTCCCTGTACTTATTAACTGTTCTGCTCTTGGGATAATCACAGTGATTTTGTTCCAGGGGGAAAAAATCCTCTCTTCTCACTCTTCTGCTATCCAGATGTTCTTACTCTGATGTGTTTTCATATAAATGGAAGTGTATGTGAATAATTGTACATGAATAATATATGGACTTCATATATGCAGTCAGGTTTTGTTTACCTAATAAATTATCTCTTCAGACAATAGTGATAAAGAGTACTGGATAATAAGGCCAATAAAAGCTTGTTTTATTGTGTAAAGGAACTTCAACAACTTAAGCACACGTTCACAAAGCCTAATAAAAACAAAGAGATATTTACTTGGGTTTAGATTAGGCATTTTAATGTAGACTGGAGGAAGTTTGTGTAATGTGGTTTGGCAAGACACTTGATCTTAAATATGTGAAAAATGTTGAAGCATACAGTAAGTAATGCAACATATGTCTAGCAAAAAAAGAAAATTTAAAAAAAATAGGCTACGTCTATAAGTTGTAAAGCTAGCAATCTATTTCTAGTTAAAGTTGACAATTTTTTATGCATAATCTGCTCCTTGCGAACCCATGTGAAACTCTGCTGCCATGCATGGCAGCTAGGGTAATGTTGTGTGGACCTGTATAGTAGCACACACTCTGCTGTATGAAAGTTTGGCTCCGGCCGGTATGTCTGTACTTCAGTGAAGTAAGTGTTTTTGCCCGCAGCACAAACTAGTGGCTCTTCAGCTGTTGTCAGAAATGCTACTGAGAGTTTTGGGCTAGTTCATGCATGTTCCGTTTGACGCTAGTCAACTTAATTCTCATACCTCTCAGCTCCGATACTCTTAAAACCTAAAAAAAACAAACAGTGTAGTGTGACCCCATAAGTGTGGTCATTCATGTATCTTGACTTTCTCTTTCTGAAGTTTGTTAAACTGATATTTGTAGACACACACACACACACAATCTGCTCACCTGCAGACACTATGTGTCTTAGTGTTTAGTTAGCTTTAAAGGGGGAAAATCCCTTTAGTTTCTGAGACATCATAGCTGTATTGGCTATAGTCATTATGCTATGTAGATGCCAGGTTGGGTATTTCTGCTGATCAAATTGAAGTACATTGAGGTTTTCTTTTGACTGCTGGAAAATATGGTTTTCGTGTGCTGTAGTTAATCAAAGTTGCTTTCATAATTCTGTAAATGTAGCACATGTGCATTGAAATGTGTCATTGACTGTTTTTTTAGCTCAATTTTATGGTTCATTTACAGTATCAGAAATCGGTTGAAACGGCATAAGCATACCACCAACTCACACATGGAGTTTTAACAGAACTCAGGAATGAGTATAAACTGAATGAGTATAATTGCTGAACAGACATGGAGTCATGCCCCATGTGTATCTATTTAAACAACCGAACCGATCTATACAAACTTCAACAAAATCAAAACTCGTAAAGAGATAATTCACCCCCAAAAAATCTGAAATGTGAATATACTCGCCCCCATGTTGTTCCAAACCTGTAAGAGGTTCCGCCTTTAGAACATAAAAGAACATGTAAAAAAGATAAGAATCTTAATAACCAAACTGTTTTGGCACCATTGATTTCCATTGTAGGGGCCAAAAAACACAGACATTTCTAATCTGTATTCTGTCATGTCTCAGACAAGTAAGAAAATCATACAGTTTTCGAACAACATGGTGGTAAGTAAATGATGAGAGTTTCTCTCTCTTTAAGCACAGACAGTAAGCACAAACAGTTCTGTCAGAACTTCTTTTCCCTAAAGAGGTCCGCTACATTCGCTTTTCATAGACATATTGGGGTTTTATTTAGAAGTTTTGGGAACTCTTGTTTCATCTGTGAAATCAAACACTGTTCGAATAGCAGTGTCATTGATTGAAAATGCCATTGCTGAATAATGTAAATTTCTCATTGTGCCTGATGCCCCCTTTAACATGTTTAGAGTTTGTTAGCTTTCATCCTATTTGGAAAGAACATTTTGAATGCTATTAGAATGAATCCCGTTGGTGAGATGATGAATCTTAAAGATGAATGAAGTCTAAGCATCTTTTAGTCATTGATAGTATGAAGGATTGTATTGATGTAGTCAAATTTAGGTAAAAATATAATTTTAAGAGTCTCAGCAGACAGCTTGTTTTGAGTCTGTTCAGTTCTCTGTCCTCTATTTTCACGTTCTCCAGACATCAGAAACACTTCTAAACCCATAATTTTTCCCCCGCTGTGTATGTGTGCCCATAATGGGGTTGTACAAGATATTTTTTCCTCTTTAAGGTCTTTAAGAGTTCCTTTAAGAGTGTATAAGTCAACAGTTAGAAAACACGTTATTAACATTGCTGCATAAAAGCATGGCAGCAAGGCTGATGTCAGGGAGTAACATAGTTTCTGTTTAAGATGCCTTCACGTATGGAAAATCCTTCTTAGTTATAGCCATTACAGGTGTATCTTCATTCTTTCTCTGTCATTCAGTGTGTGAGTGTGTGTGTGTAATAAGTACTTGGTTTCCCTCGCTGTAACAACAGGTGTGTTTTTTTTTTTTTTTTTTTTTTTTTTTTTTTTGTCTGGTAATTGGTACCATGCAAACAATCATTTTGTGCTAGTTTTATAAAAAAAAAAATGATGCAGTTTAAAAACTAGTCAAATAAAGCATAGTCATAGTGACAGTGTTCTTAAAGCGAAGTTAAACTAAATATTTGCCAGTAAATTGCCAAATTGATGTTTTCATTTTAACTGACCTGCAGTAAGTTTCTGCACACATAGGTACATGTGAAAAACCATGAGAGCCGAAACTTATTGTCTTAAGGAAGTAGTCACTGCAGGAGGATGTTTACGGCACTTGCTAATCAGGTGATTACAGGACACACCTCTGTGATTTAAAGTTAAATGAAAAGTTCATCTGAAAATAACAATTGTGTCATCACTGTGTTAATGTATGGTGTACCAAACCTGTATGACTTTTCTTTTGTGTAACACAAAAGATGGACCTCTGAGCTTCTCTTATAAAGGCAGCTTATGATGTCCATGGGGTACTGTGCTTTAGTTATAACAACCAAAGCACCATAAAAGTTGTCTGTGTGACATATATGCTGTATTTCAAGTCTTCTGATATCATACCCATATCTTGGAGAAACAGGACAACATTTCCTAATCACTGTAAGTGTTAGGGATTTCAAATGTTAAAAGGCTGTGGCAAATTGTGATTTGACTTTCGTTTTGAGTGACATTTCACTTTAAAACTGGTTTGTCACACATTTTAAAATATAAAAGCAGACATCACTCATTGTAATTAGGCTTGTTTCTGTAGTTGCTTTATGGTTCAGGAATAGGTTGTCAAACTGTCATGGGACTCAATTACCCACATTCTTTCATTGACAAAGGGTGGGATGACCCTTTTCTGCTCTAGGTCATTACTATGACAACAATGAAGGTTGCTACGATTGGGATTAGTGATCAGAGATGTAAATGTGGGCAGAAACGTGAGCAAAAAGGGCCGGAAGATGTAGGGGTTTACAATAATGACAGGAGAGAGAGATGAAAGAGTAGAATATATGACTCTCCACAGCACGCCCGAACAGCAGCTAGACAGCAGCAATTACACCACTGCTACCAGATGTGTGTGTGTGTGTGTGTGTGTGTTTGTAACATGTTTTGGTTGTTAACATTCAGTCGGTGAATTATGAGTTTAAACATCTGTTATTGCACAGTTTAGTGTGTTGTTCTCTCAATTCCTGTAATTCTCATTGTCTGTTGTTTGGGGGGGGGACTTGTATTATACTCGTATTTGTTAAGGATGCATTAACTTTATCAAAAATGTCAGCAAAAGCTTGTACAATATTGCAAAAAGAATTATATTTTAAATAAATCTGATGAATAAAAAATCATATTTTCCATCAGAGGAAAAATGGAACATTTTAGAAATAAATTAAGATGAAAAATGTCTTTTTTTTTAATCTTTTTTTTATTATTATTATTTCATTATTGTTTGGACTAAGTAAGATTAGCCTCAAGCTGGAAAATCAAGTGTATAACAAACAGAAGTCAGCTACCACAGGCATCAATATGACAGGTGTGGATCATAGGAGAACATTAGTAAAATCTGTGAGTTGACCTTAAGCTTTGACTTTGTGTAGAAGTAAAATATTACAATGAAATGCTGGTTGCAACCAGTGCACATACAACGTGAGATGACATCTCAGAATGAAGACATGCAGATATCAGAGTTTATCTTTAGGACATCAGAGCTAATGCATTTAAGTTATTGTTTGCTCTGTGATCTATTGTTTTCTCAAAACACGACTGTATTACCCAGTAGAGGTGGTGTAGATATGTGCATATGTGTATGTATGTGTTTGCAGATAAATATGTTGTGTACACATTTTAATACCTCTGTCAGTGTGCTGTCAGCATTGCACTAGCCAATGCAAAAAAACTCCAGACTTGTATCCGCTTTCAGACATACCTGAGCTGCTTACAGTAGTGTGATGCACAACAATTTGTGCTAACCTAATATTACTGGAACACAGACATGCTCAAAACAAATGTCAGTTACCACAAGATTTGTATCACAAGTATGCAGCAGCAACAAAATATCAGGACATTTCCATGTAATGATGATAGAGGAAAAGTGCAAGAGGAGGATTAGAGCAGTGAAATTGTCCAGGGTTTACATTTGACACCAACTCAGTATCAGAGATTTTAAAATTTTAAGCTCCATGTCAACAGATGTCTGGCTGTGCTGTCTTTTTATTGCCCTGTCTCACAGTTTCTCCTGAACATCACCTCGGGAAAGCAACTCTGTCACAACACGACCAACCTACTGTGGAATTTGCACACAAATACACGGAGAGTTCAGGTGCCCCCCAAAACAGAAAACCGTCTGTTAAGGGTATTGCAGTTTGTGCTTTAGGCCAAAGGGAGTTGCAGCAGGAAACATTAGCAGAAGTGATATTTTTCAAGTTGTGAGTTGGTAGGCTGATTTGCATATGATGAGATAAATAAAATAATGATAATATAACAGGCTGCATACAAAAACTACATGACCAGTGTAGTGCAGTTGACTGAAAAAATGACTCTAACTTCAAACGAGCTAGAACACTAAATGAATCAGTTTGGATTGTTTTAGTGATGTGAACACTGTTTTTCCGAACCACGCCTGAGTATGCATGAAAAGGTGGCCTGGTGTATGGTTAAGTCAGATATGATTTCTAGTATGAGCATAACCGTGCTAATTTGCAGAAGTAAAATGCTGCTGCTGATAAAATAATTTAATAAAACTCTGTGTTGTCACTTATTTTCCTGACAAGCCTGACTGATACATTGCAAACTTAGAAATAGGCTATGTCTCATTCAAAAGTGCCATTCTGTGGTAATGCTTTGGAAACAAAACCTAAAGTATAAAATTGTGCTTATTAAACAATGGAGGTGAGGGTGAACAGTCGCTGCTTTGATGCAAATGTACTATGCTTTGGAATTTAAAAATACAGTTTGAACACAAACGGTTTTGTTTTTCATGAACAGGTATATATTTGTGTGTGTGTATTATTATATTAATGTAGACTTACTAATAAGAAATTCTGTATTCTAAATGTGTGCATGCAGTATTTAAAAATTAATTTCGTCATTCTATGACCTTGTATGTAACCCTAACTGGCATTGTGCTTACTATGTTAAATGATTCACTTAATGTTTTCTCATCACTTTCCTAGTATAATACCAGTGTTTCCTCAACGTTCATTGAGGCAGGGTCTCAATGCTGAGATCATGTTTGAGCAGCAGTAGTTATAAATCCCTCTCCCTCTGACTGTCTTTTTCCCCTTATCGCTCTCTCTTGTGTACATAATTGATAACTAGCTAGACATTAACCTTCAAAGGACGCTGTTAATGTCCACAGACTTTGTTTCCATATTGAAGTGACCTTTATGTTTCTATGGTTACTTTTTCTCTATACTGGAAATATTGCCCTAAAAGTTAATGAACATGAGATCATTGTGTTGTGTAGTGATGGAAATGTTAGGAATGTTTGTCTGAGATTGACATCAGCACCAGTGACATCAATGGAGTAATGAGGATGGAGCTTTCTGTCTGTACAAAAGTGATCTGTCTGTGTTGTGATCTGGTAAAAAGCTGTTTAATGTGGTTCAGATCAGAAATGGACACCTCAATGTGCTTAGTGTCGAGATGTGGTGGTGGTGGTGGTGGTGGTGAGTGTGTACTGACAATTCACACAGATGTCGTTCACATTAGCTTGCATGCTTATACACCCCCTTTACATCAAAGCTATTTTTAGCCCTCTTTGTGGGTGTTGGTAGCGCCATTTTCTAGACTCTGTGTTTGTTTATTCTGAAGGCTTGGTGGATGTATGCAAAGCTTGTGTGGAGTGAATCTTCTGATTGGTCGATGGGTTTCCTGTCTGCCAATAATCTCATTTGTGCTTCTTTTTTTCATTTACTGACTGAAATCTCATGAAGATTCAGCTTTAGCTTTGTGTGTGTGTGTGTGTGTGTGTGTGTGTGTTTTCAGGTTAATCTGTAATTGATGGATTAGTCAGCAGTGAAGATCAGCTGTTGACATTTACAAGAAACATTTACACTAAAAACACCTTAAACAATATTCTGCTTGTTTTACATACAAATATATGAAAAAGTAGTAACCCTTTCAGCGTTAATTGCCTCTTATTTCATATAAACAACAACTGTCCCTTGAAGTCTCTGAAAAAATAAAAGATCTCAGTCTAAACTTAAAATAAAGATTAAAATTGTCCTGACCTTCAGCACATGCTTGAGGAGCTGCCCAGAAGGTTGCAATGTATTGAGAACAGCCCTGGACTGTGAGATCACTTCTCATTGCCTCCTACTAATATAAATCATGGATTGTACATTGTGTAACATAGGTCATATGTGTACACTGGCATTTTCTGTAACTATGAGGTCTATTAGTGTGGAAGTGGAGGAAAAAGACAATGCATGTGTGTGAATCAATTTGATTATCTGTCCTCATTGACTGTCCATCGTAATGGTCAAATGACTACTGTACCCTCTCATTCCTATTTGCATTGTAAAGCAGGTCAGAGTCCTCTGACTCCCTTCTGCTTCCTGTGTGTGTGTATGTGTGTGTCCTCCTCCTCCTTGGTGTGGAATGCTCAAGGTCTCCTCATTTCTAAACAGATCAAGGCTAAAGTACCAGAACACCACAACTCTGATAACACACTCGCACTGACCCTTCTCTGCAGTTTTGGGTCTGTTTGGTCAACACACAAATTCCTTTTATTTGGTAAAAGCGAAATGTTTATTATCTTAAAGCACAATGCCCCTGGACACCTCATATAGTGTTTGGGTGCGAGTTACTACTGACAGTTATTTTACGAAATGGCCCTCCAATATTTCACACAAAATTGTTGACATTTGAATATATTTTTATATGTAATTAAACCATTATTCAATACCCTGCACTATATCCACAGCTGTACATGGTGTTTTTCTTATTACTCTTCAGCAGCCAGCAATTCCCAACATGGAATAACTCAAGAAAATGCAGAAATTTGAACTGCTTACTTTTGCAGAGAAATAGATGTTTTAACAAACTGGCCAGAGGGTGAAATTGTCTAGAAGTCTAATCAAATTCACCCCTACTCCAGCCGTGCACACAAGAATTCAGATCTCTGCATCCAAACCAATAAGGCGGAGTATTTTCTGCAGTCATGTGCATATAAGAGTGTTTGTGTGCTTGAAAGTGCCGTCCTTCCGCTCAGTGACGGTGACAGGCAGAACAGGTTTCCTCCACTGGTGTGTGGAGCATTTCCCTGAACGAATCTGTAGGAGTGAGAGTGTGATCATATCAGTGGAAGCAAAAGGACCAAGCCCTGTTCTCTATTCTAAATTCTTTCGACTGTAAATCAAGATTGCTATAGCCTCATGCAGTGTTGGGAAAAGTTACTTTTAAAAGTAATGCATTAAAATATTGTGTTACTCCCTAAAAGAAAAAACTAATTACGTTACTTTTGCATTACTTTCGCCTTACTTTTTAAATGTGGGCAGAGCTTGAGTGTTTGTTTTTAATATAAGTTCTGTTTATAGCAAATGTAAAAGCTCTTTCACACCAAAAAGTGTCACAAATAACCCTTAAGCTGAAGAAAAAGTAAATTCACATCTGTAAAGTAGAATACAGGAGAAGAAGGTTCAATATTCTTCTGCAATAAGAAAAAACAATGACGCTCAATAGTTCATTTTTGAAGTCATTTTTGCTTGTAAGTATGGTTGAACTGGATCAGCAGCAAATACATTGGTTAATAAAATGAGATTAGATACATTTGTGTAATTTAACATTTAATTATTGCAGGTTTGCATCATATTCTAGGTTTATTTTAATTCATTTTTGATGAATACTAAATCTGTTTTTCGAGAGTGAGATGAAGTAATGTCATTATTGGACACTATATGGTTTTGTACTCCATTGCTTGTTTATCCCACAAACCACCAGTTGAGAATCACTGGGCCAGATTAAAGCTAGATTACAATTTGTTTGTCAGTCCATCTTCATGTGAACTGTCTCAGAAGTGTATAAAATATATAATACGAAGTTGTGGTTTTCTCATCAATTTGTGACCTGCATGATCTTGTGAGTTTCGCCCATTTGCATGTGACCACTGTCTGACCAGGACCTCTGCAGACACGCCAACGCACTTTTCAGATCATTTGTCCTTTGCTTTTTAATTTTTTTTTTTTAGCAGTGTAAAAGCCAATTACTCTGTCGTAGATGTACAGGTATTTCTGTTTGGTACTGTTTGATCCAATTCCCTGTGAAATAACAAGCTCAGCCCTAATGGAAGGCCATATATGTGTGTGTGTGTGTGTGTGTGTGTGTGTGTGCCTGTGCGTGAGAGAAGATCTGTGACCAGATGGCTCTGAGGCTGACCTTGTGTTGCCTCTCACTGCTATTGTGTGTTGTTTTGTGTGTTTGTTGTCAGCATTTACGTGTTTGTTTAATGACTACAGCGTTTGTGCTCATGACATTTTTCTTATCAACAATTAAATTACCATGCTTCATTTAAACTTGTTACAGAAATTATCTTCTCGTATTAGTGCACGTGACATGACACAGCACACAGCTCTCTCTGTCTTTTTGAATATAGGTTATAGTGAGGGGCAGCATGCAGTAGTGTTTGTTATAACAGCTTGCTCTTCCTTAGTAAAGGTAATTCAGATGACAGCAGTGGGTTGAGCCTCTTACTGACCAGCCCCATATGCTTTCAAATGAGTTCCTGCAATGCTAATACTGCGCCGTTCTTTACTCAGTAGACAGCCTGCAGTCATATCAAGCGTTCCTATTCTTTTCCTCCCCGTCTTGGTCTATTTCTATCTGTCTGTCTTCATCATTCATTGATAAATTTTAGAAGCAGATACGCTTTTATTTTTTCCAAATGATATGCTTATAACATTACACAGTGCTTTTTGCTGGGGTGTCCCGCCTCTTCCGTCATGTAATTGGTTGGCTGTGAGTGAGGTCTGCGCTGATTATTGTAGGCAACCATCAGTCAAGCTGTCAGTGCACTGCAGTAATTGAGTTGCTTTAATAGAGTTTCGAGTTACAGTCAGTCCTCGGTCACTGCATGTCATTCATGAATGTTCATTTTATGCAGAGTTGTAAAATACAGGTCCTGACATGGTGTGTAGCAGGAAAATTTATTTTTCTTATTTTTAGAGACCTAATGTTTTTTACATGTGTAATTTTAAATAATGTTTGAAATGCATTGACAGGTTTTGGGGTTGGTAAATGTTTATATGCGTTCAAATTGGTGTTTGTAGATGAATGTTACCTTTTAAAACTACTTTTACTTTTTGCTTCCAGATGAGAGAGAGGCAGTGCAGAAGAAGACCTTCACAAAATGGGTGAACTCTCACCTGGGCCGTGTGACCTGTAGGATCGGTGACCTCTACACTGATCTCCGTGATGGACGTATGCTTATCCGTCTGCTGGAGGTCCTCTCTGGGGAACAACTGGTCAGCAATCCATCCATCCATCATTCTTTGTATCTATATTAGGGTTGGGTTGATAGATGATGCTGATGGCCGATAGACATGACAATGCTGAGCCGGCATCGCGATCCTCCGCCCTGCCGCCGCAGCAGCAGCAGCAACCAGCTCGCGAAAAACACACTTAATCTATGGCGGCAAATCTATGGCATTAATAGGTGAGTGCACCACTGACGCTAACGAGAGCGGTAAACCATTCGCGCGAGAGGAAAACAGATGTACATGCGCAGAATCGGGGCCTGGGAGCTCATTTCAAACCCTCGCGATCATTCCTGCGCTCGATCCTCTCTCACCTACTCACAGGAACACTGTTATTTTTGTCAGTCGTGGGGCAGGACTTGGTATTTTAGTTACAACTAAACACCCCCCCCAACCGCCCCTACGACGACGATGCCATCGTCCATCACAATGTTTCACGTTAGACATCATACAATGCCAAATTGGTCGACATCGCCCAACCCTAATACATATGTATCCTTTTACCCATGTGTGCATCCATCTATAATTAATCTGTTTTCTATTGTCTTGATCCTCTGGCCTTCTGTAAATTAAATGCTGGGTTGCTGTGATAAATGAGTGTAGTGATTATTACATTCTTGTTCTCTTGCTTAGCCAAAGCCCACCAAGGGTCGTATGCGCATCCACTGTCTGGAGAACGTTGACAAGGCTCTGCAATTCCTGAAGGAACAAAAGGTTCATCTGGAGAACATGGGCTCTCATGACATTGTCGATGGAAACCACCGCCTCACACTTGGACTCATTTGGACCATAATTCTTCGGTTCCAGGTAGGAGAGCATGGCTTTGACTAGAGTCGTGAGAGATAGAGACAGACAGGGGGAGTCTCTCTATGCTAGAGAAATAGCATCTTTCTCTTGGTACTGAAGAAAATACAACACTTGTTTTTAACAAAATCAATACTTATGCCAATGTATTGATGCACAGGTTGTAATTGTGTCATGCAGCCCACAATGTTAAATATAATCCCGACTTTGGAGTTTGATTCATAGACATATATGATGAGGCCAAAAATTCATTAGTCATTAGTTTGATCTTTTGTCTTAAACCAGTTCTGTTCTCTTTGTTTGTCCTTGGCTGTATCAGTCATCTATTCACAATGAACTATAATTAGCATATTTTTGTCTGCGGCCTTGTTGCCATTTTGATTGGCCTGTACATTTATTTATTTTTTATTTTTTTATCAACTCAAAATTCCTACCATTGAAATATGCTAATTATGAAAGCACAGTGATCCGGACTGCTCACTGCATTTTATCACCGCTGCTGATTAGTGCATGAAGATGTTGCTGATTTGTGATTTGTTATATTGCTGCAAAGGCATAATTACAGAAGATTGAACATTTTCTTTTCATTCTTTACTGAATAAATCCCAGCAGATTATAAATTATTATGGAGATATGAAATGGATCAAAATGAATTTATAAACAGACTTAATGAAGCTTGGCAGTGTTATGTTCTGCATTAGTTAACAAATTTGTTGATGCTTTATTCTGGTTTGAGATATCTCTCAGCAAGAGTTCTGTTGGGCTGTGATATAGATCTATAGTTTTAGATCTATAGAAGAATGCATTAAAATGATCAAAAGTGACAGTAAAGATATTGTTATTAAAAATTATGTTTAAAAAGTCTAACAAAAAATTTTAACCTCTTTTTTCAATATTAATCATAAGAAATTTTTTTGAGAATCAAATCAGCATTTTCAACATGCTTTCTTAAGCATCATGAAACACAGAAAACTTGAACAATGCCAAAAATTCAAATTTTCCATTACAGGAGTAAATCACAGTTAAAATAAATTAAATTAGAATTTAGAAATGAAATTGTTTCATGCACACTATTATTGTTTTGCTGTGTATTCGATTCAAAAATGCAGCTTTTGTGAGCATAAAATACTTTTTAACATATTTTACAAATCTTGCCAACCCCAAAACTTTGTGATGGTATTGTATAAAGACCAGTAAAAGATTTAATTGTTTATATGGTTTGTTTGTGTTAAATCACTTAAAGGCCATGAGCACATCACAGGTAAATAAACCTGTCACTGCTTTCCTTAGTGCCGAATCATGTATAGTACACACTGTATTTATTTATAGGAGTGACAACTGTTTTCTACAAATCAATTTATGGACAGAAATTCAGGTAGTGGTTACAGTGTTTGTTAAATTCTCAGTAGTGTCTTCAAAACCGTATGCAACAGTTTATAGAACATAAGCAAAGACAGCATCTATGTTGACCGGTCTCTAGAACTCTACAATCCTCTAAACGTAGAGTTTAAACTACAAGGAAAAGATTATACAGTAACATGTTTTACATCTCAGATCCAAGACATCAGCGTTGAGACAGAGGACAACAAGGAGAAGAAATCAGCCAAAGACGCACTGCTGCTGTGGTGTCAGATGAAAACTGCAGGGTAAGAATGGAAGAGAAAGAACTGAAAAAGTGAATGTGAGATGCTTAATGAAATACTCTAGTTCTGCTCCTGTACTAATGAATACTACTCCCCTTTCAGGTACCCAAATGTCAATGTCCACAACTTTACCACTAGCTGGAGAGATGGTCTAGCGTTCAATGCCATAGTGCACAAACACAGGTATCGATTTGAGCTCACAAACACACACACACACTGACATACAAGTACAAGGCCTTTGTTCTCAAACACATGACAAGCTTTGGTATGACTACGATTTCAACATAGTAGCATGTGCTCACGCACTCTACGCCCCCTCATTCTTCAGCATGTTCCCACACATACAGAGAGGCCTGCAGGGGCTTCTCTGCATTGTGGAATTTTAACCTTGTTCTCCAAAAGTGAATATAAATGCAGAAGTTGAAAGAATCACTATAAATTTGCATTATAAAACGAATTATTATTTTAATTCAAGTTTTCACTTTTTTATGCTCCTTATTTCAGTTAAATTAAATTTTTCATTTAATGCGAAGTATTCACTATGCAAAAATGTAGAAGCGTGTTCTTGGTCTCAGATGTATTTACTGTATTTATATTGTATGTATTTATTGTATAGTCCCTCTTTCTTCTTGCTAATGAATAATTTCATTATAAATTAATTGGACCCAATAGGATGTTCTGTTCCTCTCATCCTCAACAGTCCCGCTTGCTCCTCATTTTTGCTCTTTTCTGTCGCCTAGCAGCTTTGTTCTTTCTGTAATTTTTTCATGCAGAGGAACAGGGAAAAAAAAAAGTTGAATTATGTTGACCTAAATAAGGAGTGAAAAATCCTTCACTTTCTCTTTGCAGTGCTGGAGTGCTTCCCTCTTTTGTTGGAAAGTGTATTACATGGTTTTTACAAACTGAAATGACCTCTTAGAGTTTTACAACGCCAAAATAACTTGTTGTTGATTTCTTCTTCCTTTTTTTTTTTTCTCTTCTTTCTCATTTTTAGGCCAGACTTGATTGACTTTGATAATCTTAAGCGCTCTAATGCCCACTATAACCTGCAGAATGCTTTTAATGTGGCAGAGAAGGAGCTGGGTCTTACCAAGCTACTGGATCCAGAAGGTGAGATGAATATATGGGCATAATAGCAAATACACACATTATTTTTAACCAGACAATAAAGCCAAATGCTACCGTCAATACAAGCCAGAAAGAGTCCAGGCAGACTAGATTTGAGAAAGCTGATGAATTTACTTTATTCTTCTTTAGACGTGAATGTTGATCAGCCTGATGAGAAGTCCATCATCACATATGTGGCCACATATTACCACTACTTCAGCAAGATGAAGGCGCTCGCTGTAGAGGGCAAGAGAATCGGCAAGGTACATTGAGAGCGAGAGAGAATTACAGTCTGCCCTTGTTTACTTATTCATTTCCTGAAGCGTTTCTATTTCTGCAAGTGGGGGTTATTATTCTGTGAAGTGAATAAGGGTATATTTGTTTCTGTAGGTGCTGGACTATGCTATCGAAGCAGATCAGCTGATAGAAAAATATGAGACTCTGGCCTCAGAGCTTCTGCAGTGGATTGAGCAAACCATTGTTACCCTTAATGACCGTCAGCTTGCTAACTCACTCAATGGGGTTCAAAACCAGCTACAGGCCTTCAATACATACCGCACCGTGGAGAAGCCACCTAAGTGAGTGATGTACAGAAGGATAAAATATACTGTAAAAAAGTAATGTAAAGTTTAATAATGGCTAATATACACATTGTTTTAGCAAACCCACATTTAGTCTAGCTTGGTTGTGATATGTAACGTCCACTGTTCTAGACACGCAACTTTAATCCTTGTATGTGTTTGACAGATTCACCGAAAAGGGAAATTTGGAGGTTTTGCTCTTCACCATTCAAAGTAAAATGAGAGCAAATAATCAGAAAGTCTACATGCCACGAGAGGGAAAACTCATCTCTGACATTAACAAGGTATATATACATCAAATTCTACACAAGCATAACTTGAGTTTCGAGTGATGCTCATTGTGTTTGCTGCTTGTCTGGAAAGGCATGGGAGAGGCTGGAGAAAGCGGAACATGAGAGAGAGTTGGCACTGAGAAACGAGCTGATTCGTCAGGAGAAGCTGGAGATGTTGGCCGCACGTTTTGACCGCAAGGCAGCTATGAGAGAAACCTGGCTCAGCGAAAACCAGCGGCTGGTCTCACAGGTGAAGTAGATTAACACTGATAAAAATATTTATTTTTCAATGTGAGATGATGCGTAACATAATTTTTTGCGACCTTTAGGACAATTTTGGTGTTGATCTGGGCGCTGTGGAAGCAGCCACCCGCAAACATGAGGCCATCGAGACAGACATCCAGGCGTATGGTGAGCGCGTAGCAGCTGTAGAAGCTGTTGCTCGAGAACTGGAGGCGGAGGGATATCATGAAGTGCGGCGCATATTGGCACGGAGGGATAACGTCCTCAGACTGTGGGAGTATCTGAAGGAACTACTTGCAGCACGGAGAGAGAGGCTGTTTGCACACAGAGACCTGCAGCGCCTCCTACAGGAGATGAGCTACATCATGGACTGGATGGAAGACATGAAGGTACAGACTTATTTAGACAAACATTTTATTTTCCACTGCTACAAAAAAGGGCTTTTTTGTTAGTTTTTTTTATATATAAATATATTTAACTATTCATTTAAACAAAAATGTGTCGTGAACATTTGTAAAATATTTTTTTGAATCATAGAATAGAATAATTTGTTATAATCGGATGTCTGACCTTTTTTTTTTTAAATGGGATGAAACCCTAATGTAAAATTTTATCATTCTTGATTATTATCCTCTTTTGTGTCATGTTGGGAAAAAAAATATTATTTTATTATTTTCTTGCTTATTTTTCTTTGCTTATCTCCTAACACTCCCTTGTGGCTCCCTGTATGTTGTAATGTTTGTAATGTCTAACAGATCTGTCCTTGGAGATCACTGTTTTTTGCATCCACAGCTAATTATGTGTGTTTTGTTTGTGTGTTTAGAGTCGCCTGCAATCGCAGGACAGTGGAAAACACCTTCATGATGTGGAGGACTTGTTGCAGAAACACACACTTGTGGAAGCTGATATATCTGCACAGGCTGAGCGAGTCAAAGCCGTGCAGGCTGCTGCCAAGAGATTTACTTTAAATGAACAAAGTGAGGATATTTCCTGTATTTACACAAATATGTGGTGGTTGTAAGCTTAAAATTAAAACACAATTGGTTCTCTCTTTTTAGATTATAAGCCATGTGACCCCTCTCTGGTTGAAGAGAAGGTGGATCTTCTGGGCAGAGCATATGGAGAACTTGGACAGCTGGCAGCGGATCGACGAGCTCGACTGGATGACTCACGAAGGCTGTGGCAGTTTCTGTGGGAACTGGGAGAGGAGGCCGCCTGGATCCGAGAGCAAGAGCAGATCCTGTCCGGAGGAGACTACGGAAAGGACTTAAGCTCCGCTCTTCACCTTCTGTCTAAACATGAGGCCTTCAGGGATGAGATGGCAGCTCGGTATGGCCCTCTGGGGAACAGCATTGCTGGTGGAGAGGCCCTGGTAAAGGAAGGCCACTTTGGAGCACCTGAGGTGACAGAGCGAATCAAGGACGTGAGAGCACAATGGTCACACCTGGAAGAGGTACAGGATCAAACTTTAAACTTTAACATGTCTTTTTCCACAGCATCACATACTTGTACAATATTTTACACTTTCTTTTTCTACAGGCCTCACAATTGCGTGAGGAGAGACTGAAAGAGTCTGTAGCTTTCCATCAGTTCCAGACAGACGCCAATGACATGGAGGCCTGGATACTGGAAACACTAAGACAGGTAAAATAAACACATAAACATATGTTTTAAGTAACTGTTCGTCCAGCTATATTACAGAAGAATTTATCACGGTGTGGCTGTGGTGCTGAGTTCGGTCGCCTTATTTTCTGTGTTTTGTTGGCAGGTGTCTAGTCAGGAGGTTGGCCATGATGAGTTTTCTACTCAAACTCTAGCCAGAAAGCAGAGAGAGGTGGAAGAGGAAATTCAAAGTCATCGATCACTCATCGATTCACTACATGAACAGGCCTCAACACTTCCTGAAGCATATTCACAGTCTCCACAGGTGCACAAACACACATTAGAAATTAACCAAGTATTAACCTATAGTGTATGTTACCCATAATATTTATCTCTCGTGTCCTTTAACAGGTGGAGGGCCGTCTCCCAGCGATAGAGCAGCGATATGAAGAGTTAGAGGGTCTGTCGTCATCATGGCGACAGGACTTAGATGGAGCACTTGCATTATATCGCATGTTTAGTGAAGCTAGTGCCTGCCAGCTGTGGGTTGGAGAAAAAGAACAGTGGCTACACAACATGGAGATTCCCACCAAACTGGAGGATCTGGAGGTGGTCCAGCAGAGGTGAGAATTGATAGATTGAAAGCCTGTGTGAAACTCATTGATATGGTATATTTTGGTGTAATATGGTTTCTGTTTCTGAAGGTTTGAAACTCTGGAGCCAGAGATGAATACACTGGGTGCTCGCATTACTGATGTCAATCAAGTGGCTCAACAGCTTCTTGGATCGGACAACCGCAACAAAGAGCAAATCGACCAGACACAGGACCAACTCAATAAGAGGTAGAGACCCAACACAAAGAGCAGATCAACTACATCCAGTGTCATAGCACATGACAAAACCACATCAAAGAACAGATTAACAAATAAAGACCCAACTCAACACAAACACACACAAAGAAGGTTCATAAAGTTGAATAATCAGATTCACGCAGAAATGGCTTCATGCTTCTCCTTCGATCCTTCTCTGCAGATGGTCTGATTTCCAGAGTCTGGCCAACCAGCGCAAACAAGCTCTGGAATCAGCACTGAATATTCAGAACTATCATCTAGAGTGCAATGAGATCAAGAGCTGGATGAAGGAGAAGACCAAGGTCATCGAGTCCACGCAGAGCCTTGGAAATGACCTTGCTGGGGTCATGGCCCTGCAACGTAAGCTCACTGGTATGGAGAGAGATCTGGAGGCTATACAGGTAAAAGAAAGGCATCGTTATGTCTAATAGTCATTGTAGCTTTGACCTTTCTCTAACTCATTCTCTCCTGCTTTCTTCTCCACAGGGTAAGCTGGATGACCTGCGTTCTGAGGCTGAGAAGTTGGCATCTGAGCACCCTGAGCAGGAGGAGGAGATCAAAGGTCGACTGGCTGAAATCCAGGAGGTGTGGGAGGAGCTTCGAGCCACCATGAAACGGCGTGAGGAGTCATTGGGCGAAGCCTCTAAGCTTCAGGGATTCCTTAGAGATCTTGATGACTTCCAGGCATGGCTATCACGTACACAGACCACCGTGGCATCCGAGGACACGCCTACATCTCTGGCAGAAGCAGAGCGTCTGCTGGGTCAGCATGAGGCCATAAAGAATGAAGTAGATAATTACAAGGAAGACTATGAGAAGATGAGGGCTACTGGAGCTGAGGTCAGTTAGTGTAAATTTTAATGTTTGCTACTGTTTAAAAGTTTATGGTCAGTAATATGAAAAGCTACATATCTTTTATGATGACAAATAACATTTATTTGAAATGTAAATATTTTGTATTGATATCCTTGCTGAATAAAAATGTATATATCTTAGAAACCCCGTCCTTTTGAATGACAGTGTATGTTATTGAAATTTGACAAATAGTTGAATTGGCTAGTTGAAATTTCTTAATTGGCTTTGTGTGTTTAGGTGACTCAAGGACAGACTGATGCCCAGTACATGTTCCTAGCTCAGCGGTTGCAAGCGTTGGACACTGGCTGGCATGAGCTGAGGAGAATGTGGGAGAGCCGCCACTGTGTCCTTGCTCAGGCCTTTGATTTCCAAACTTTGCTACGAGATGCAAAACAGGCAGAGGGCTTCCTCAATAGCCAGGTGTGTGATGGCGATATTGCTTGTTTTACTTAGTTGCTATACAACGAAATTCTAAATGTTCAATATTATATTAAAGAATTCCATATCATTCTGCCTTTTGGGACAGGGCCCCATATCAGTTAAATAAGCTGCAAATAATGACTCTGAATAATAACGGTTTCCTTTCTCTTGGCCTGCAGGAGTATGTTCTGTCACACACAGAGATGCCCTCCAGCCTACAAGGGGCTGTGGAGGCCATCAAGAAACACGAAGACTTCCTTACCACCATGGAGGCCAATGAAGAAAAGATCAACGGTGTGGTTGAGTCTGGACGGAGACTAATCTCAGATGGCAACACGTATGCAGAGAAGATCCAAGAGAAGACCGACTCTATTCAGGATAGGTGAGCAGGAACAGAACAAATGAAAAGGCAACATGCTTAGGGAAATCATGTGACACAAGACTGGAGTAATGGCTGAAAGATCAGCTTGCTATCTTAGTAAAATGTTACATTTAAAAAAAAAAAAAAAGGAAAATAATTATTTTAAATTATCACAATATTACTGTTTTCGCTGTAAATAAATGCAGCCTTGGTTGAGCATAAGAGACTTTTAGCAACATTAAAAAAAATTTGCCAACCACAATAATTTCAAAATGAAAAGTAAGAAGCTGCAGTATATTGGAAGTGTGCAGTATTCATCAATATCCTGGCAGTGGTCTACACTGATGATGTGCTGGTCTCCAGCAAACCTATTTAATACATTACAGATAACATCATGTTTTTCATCTCATGTTCTCTTTCGATTTCCTTCAGGCACCAAAAGAACAAACAAGCTGCCAATGAGCTGCTGGCTAAACTGAAGGACAACAGAGAGCTGCAGCACTTCCTACAGGATGGACAAGAGGTACTAAAGCACAGAGCAAACAAGACTACATATATCCATTATACTGAATGCATTATGAAGCGATGTTTAAGCTAATGCTCTGTCATATAAATGACACCAGTAAACCACAGCACCACCTACAGGATGAAGCCAGCGATGATACATTCAGGCTTTTGTGTGAGTTAATAAGTCTTCTTTTCCTTGCCTGTCTCTTTAGCTGACTTTGTGGATAAATGAGAAAATGTTGACGGCTCAGGACATGTCCTATGATGAGGCTAGAAACCTCCACAGCAAGTGGCAGAAGCACCAGGCCTTCATGGCTGAGCTAGCCTCCAATAAAGATTGGCTTGACAAGATTGACAAGGTATATTCTCGTGCACATCTTGACCAGTAGGTTTTGGATTTCTGATTTTGAAATGGTGAAAAGTCTTTAAAAATGTGGAAAAATCATGGAATTTGTGTAAATATCCAGGATTTATAGCTTAATCAAGGCCATACTAAATAAACAAAAAAACAAGGCAAGCGATCTTTGAAGCAGAACAGCATCAATCAAAACTACTACAGTTACTTTTTCTCAGTTTTTCTTGATCTCATAGGAAGGTCAGGTGTTAGTAAAGGAGAAGCCTGAGCTGGAGCAGACGGTATCTGAGACTATGACCAGCCTGCAGAAGCAGTGGGAGGATCTAGAGAGCACCACTCAAGCCAAAGCTCAGTGTCTGTTTGACGCTAACAGAGCTGAACTTTTCACACAAAGCTGCTCAGCACTGGACTCCTGGCTCCAGAACATCTCCTCTCAACTCCAAAGCGATGACTTTGGAAAAGATCTCACCAGTGTCAACATCCTGCTCAAGAAACACCAGGTAAATCATCAAGGACATATAGAAAGATCACTCGCAGATCACTTTAGTGTGAAAGTCCCAAGAAAAAATGAGAAACATGTTTTATTCTGTGCAAGCAGATAAGTTTTAAATCTTATGCCCCCCCATATGTGACCCTGAACCTGTGTGTCTCAGATGCTGGAGCATCAGATGGAGGTGCGTGAGAAAGAGGTCCAGTCTCTGCAGTCACAGGCTCTGGCCTTAGCCCAAGAGGATTCTGGGATAGTGGAGGTGGATGGGCAGCAGAGAAGGGTGACAGACAGCTTCTCTGAACTGCAGGACCCTCTAAAACAGAGGAGGCAGCGCCTTCTTGCTTCAAAAGAGGCTCATCAGTTTAACAGAGATCTTGAGGATGAAATTGTGAGTCACATGCAAAAGCTGCTACCCTGTAAAA
>JAUMHP010000046.1:9346233-9369821 GCA_032361065.1 Enteromius trimaculatus
TAATTTTTTTTTGTATTATTAATTGAGGTTACATGGCAGAAAGAAAATACTTTCTCAGTCTTTCTACATCAAAATTCCATGTTTAATTTAATGTTTTACTTGTTGTTTTTGTCAAAAGTTATGGGTGAAGGAGAGGATGCCTCTCGCTACGTCCACAGACCACGGTAAAGATCTTCCTAGTGTCCAGCTGCTCATCAAAAAGAATCAGGTAATCAGTCGTGCAATAAATATTTTTGAAGCTATAACAAATGTTTACTTAGCTCAATAAACTTTTTCACTTTCTGATTTTTTTGATTTTCCCCAGACTCTGCAGAAAGAGATTCAGGGTCACCAGCCCCGTATCGATGACATCCAGGCTCATGGTAAGAACATGTCGCCTGAGAAGGAGTCGGAGATGGACAGGGAGAGGAGAGCTGCTCTTGAAGGGCGTCTGGCAGAACTGAGGGAATTGTGGGCACTTTTGATTTCTGAAACGGAGAAGAGGAACTTGAGGCTAGAAGAAGCTAACCGAGCACAGCAGTTTTACGCAGATGCTGCGGAGGCTGAAGCCTGGATGGGAGAACAAGAGCTTCACATGATGTCAGAGGAAAAGGCAAAGGTCAGTGAAATAGTTTTTTGTATGTGTTTGTTAGCATGTTACAGTTTTGATTACTTTAGTTGGTGTATTTACATATTCATTACTTAAAGTTTTTAATGATGGTCGTTTAAGGATGAGCAGAGTGCTTTGGTGATGGTGAAGAAACACCAGATTCTGGAGCAGGCTCTAGAGGACTATGCACAAACCATCCACCAGTTGGCCAATAGCAGCCGACTTATGGTGAATAGTGAACACCCAGAGAGGTGAGGGGCATAGTAGGATCTGTGTGCTGTCAGATAAAGCATTTGACATGAAGTATTGCTATAATCCCTTTTCTTTCTCCCTTTTGTAGTGAAAGAATCACTCTGAGGCAGGCCCAGGTGGATAAACTGTATGCAGGGTTGAAGGATCTAGCAGAAGAGAGGAGGGGCAAACTACAGGAGAGACTGAGACTGACCCAGCTGAAGAGAGAGGTGGATGATTTAGAGCAGTGGATCGCTGAAAGAGAGGTTGTTGCTGGGTCTCACGAACTTGGACAGGACTACGAACATGTGACGGTATAAAATCCACTTTTCCTACTCGCTTCCTGATTCTTTACTACTGGAATAAAAAAAGAGATCATACTTATGTGAATACTGCTTCTTTAAACTTTATTTTAAAGATTATACTATGAAATGTATAATGCTGGATGTTTTCTCTCAACTCTCCAGATGCTACGTGATAAGTTCCGGGAGTTTGCGCGGGACACCAGCACAATTGGCCAGGAGCGTGTGGATGCAGTGAATGCTCAAGCAGATGAACTTATTGAATCTGGACATCCAGAAAACGCCAGTGTGGCTGAGTGGAAGGATGGGCTCAATGAGGCCTGGGCCGACCTGCTTGAGCTCATTGACACGCGCACACAGATGCTTGCCGCCTCGTATGAGCTACACCGCTTCCATCAGGATGCCCGGGAAGCTCTGGGGCTTATACGGGAGAAAAAGGAAACACTAGCAGGGGCCGAACTCGGACGAGACCTGAACACTGTCCAACACTTGCTTAGACAGCATACGGCATATGAGCATGATGTACAGGCACTGAGTGGGCAGGTAAGGGTCTTCATTTTATGATGGCCTAATTCTGATGGTTTGATTATGTGTCAAAAGTTTAAACTTCATCCTCTGACTCTTCACTGCAGGTCTCGCAGGTTCAGGACGATGCTGCACGTCTACAGAAAGCGTACGCTGGAGAGAAAGCTGATGATATCCATCGCCACGAGCGAGCCGTCACAGAGGCCTGGGAGGGCCTTCAATCTGCCACTCAAGCAAGGCGGCTACTCCTATTGGACACAGTGGAGAAGTTCAGATACTTAAACATGGTCAGAGACCTAATGCTTTGGATGGAGGGTATCAACTTACAGATCCAGTCACATGACAGTCCAAGGTACATTCAAGCACGCATTGTGAAGTCAAAATCTTACACCATCATTCACAAGTTTGGGGTCATTAAGCTTTCTTAATGTTTGAGAAAGAAGTCTCTTATGGTCACCAAGATAGCATTTGATCAGCAATATTGTGATTTATTATTTAGTGTATATACAGTGGCACACTGAGAAGTCTTATATAAAAATATGAAGAAATATAAAAATGCCTCACCTGATGAGATTCATATATGCCCGGGTTTTCTTCTAGGGACGTGTCCTCAGCTGGCCTGGTCATTGCCAACCATCAGGATATTAAGTCAGAGATAGAGACCAGAGCAGACAGCTTTACCGCATGCAGTGAAATGGGACGCACCCTCATCAACAACAACCACTATGCTTCAGATGAGGTCTGTCCACACAAATGAACATGCAAGATGGCATATACACACACATTTTAATCACTGCACGTTAGCCAAGGAAACCTACATGCACCCACTCACACATTGTGAGGTAATTGGATGTCTGTGATTTTTAGATTCAAGAGAAATTGGATCAGCTTCAGGCCAAACGCACTGAAATTAATCAGAAGTGGCAAGAGAAAATGGACCACTTACAGATCGGTGAGTATGTGGGAGGAAGCTTGTTTCTGTAGCTGGTGGCATGCTAATGAGATTTACATCAAAGGGTGGCAGTTTTAAAATAAATGTTATATACTTTATGAAATTGTTTGACCATGTGGCATCTTTGCATTAATTTGATTGCTTATACTGTTTCTCTGTTTCTTTGTGTGTATGTTAGTCCTGGAGGTGTTACAGTTCAGCAGGGATGCGTCTATGGCGGAGTCGTGGCTGGCAGGACAGGAGCCACTGGTCAGGGCAGCAGAATTGGGCTCTAACGTTGACGAGGTTGAGAGTCTTATCAAACGCCACGAAGCCTTTGAGAAACTGGCAGCAGGCTGGGAAGATCGTTTCACACAGCTAGAGAAGCTCACCACGGTTTGTTAAATACACACATTAACTAAAGTGAAGGATTTATAAAATAATGTAGCATAATTTGTAGCAACTGCCATTTTTGATGTTATTCTAATGTTGTTCTCTGTCAGCTGGAGGAACAGGAAATTCAAAGAAGAAGGGAAGAGGAAGAGAGGGCCAGACGACCACCTACACCTCCCCCTGTGGAGGAGGTAGAACAGTCTGCGATAAACGATTCTGCTGCAAGGTAAAAAAAAAAAAAAAAACCCTGACTGTACTATTCCACTCAACAGGACACTGAACAAGTGCTAAACAAGTATTTGTAAGTTTGAGGATTAGTTTTGAAGACAATACTTTTATTCAGCACAGATGCATTAAAGAGATGAAGGCATTTCTAATGTTACAAAATATTTACAAATAAATTCTTTAAATATTGTTAAAAATGTATCTAAAAAAATAGTAAGCAGCACTTAAATATCAGTAAGACAGCATATTGCAATGATTTCTGAAGAATTATAGGATACTGAAGCTGCTGAGACGTTCAGCTTGGCAGTAAGAGGAACAAACTCCATCTTACTCAGATTATAAAATATATTGAAAATAAATATATTCAAGAATATTATTATAAAATATTCAAAAAAGTCATTTTTAATTATAATAATATTTACACAATATTAATATTATAATTGTGTTTTAAAGCCTTTAAAAACATTTTTAAAATGTACCAATCCCCAAATTTCAAATGACAGTTTATTTATTATTTTTTTTTTTTTTTTTTTTTGTTATTTTATTAGGAAATGCGTTAAATCAAGATGAATGCTATTGCTAGGTGTGGCAAAAAGTTACTTTTGTTGTATTTAATAATGCATTAACATATTTACATTGTCTTCTCTTTAAGGACAAGTCTAGACCAGACTACATTGAACCAGTCAGTATCTGTCAATGGTGTCTACAGTGACCAAGACACATCACAGGTCAGATACGCTCCACGTTGCGCTTATTTTCAATTCTTTATCCATGATAGATCCAATTATGCATTCACTTTCATGCACGTTTACATTATATGTCAGTATATTGACCGTTTTCAATTTCATGTCAAGTGACACTTCACAGTCCTGGTCTCACCTGTACCTGTCTTGTTGTGTGTTCAGTGTCTTTTTCCTTGTTCCTCTCAATTATTTATGTTGATTTTAATGTTCTGCTATAAACTCTTGAGTCTTTTTGAGTGTGGGAGATATTGTCACAACAAATCTAGTGTCTAACACGTTTTCATACTGTGTGGATGTCTTTTAATTGTCAGAACAATCACACACAAGTGCAAGTTCTAACACACTCGCATGTTAATACAAATTCTTGTGACGTCTCTTATCTGCAGTCATTATCGGTCTCTGTATCTGAATTCAAGAAACCTGAACCTAAACCAGAGAGTAAACCTCAGTCTAACCCAGTTTCTAAGCCTGTGCCTAAAGCCCACAAGGCACAGGACCGTGTGAGTACTAACCCTTCAGCGCCAGCCTGTAGCCGTAGTGTAGCATCGCTGCCCCATCGCTGCTTGCGCTTAACAACCCAGCAGCCTTGCAGCATGTCGGCAGCTATACCACACCTGCTAGAAGGCAAAGTCACAGCTCTGCTGCTTCCTATTGCTTTCAGTGGATCAGTCTTGTGCTTTTCTTTCTATGTATTTGGCTACTGTAATGTGGAACGTGTAATATTGTTTTTCTTGAGCTTTAACATCAGTGTTTGTGATGCACTTTATCATATACAAATTTCTACTTCATGATGTTTAAAGGCATCTTTGTTGTTCTGTGTAGTGCTGTTGTTTTGCTGTTTGTTGTCAGGGAATCTTAACTTACGTTATCTATGTAAAGTGTTTGGGTGCATCACAACAACTGAACTAATTCCTACTAATCCAACTCACATGAGACATTGTTTCTTTATTTCCTTCAGTTTCATTGGATTTTACTTTATGCCAAGGCAACTATTTTTTTTTTTTAACATTTGTATTTAGTTTGAGTACCTGTTTTAGGCAGATGTGTCCTAGTGTCTTTGTGGCAGTGTTATTTCATTAATACACCCACATTCCCCAGGCTTGTCCATACTGCCCTGTTTGTCCTAGGTGGATCATTTCAGTCTTGGAGTGTTTTTTAGTGTCTGTTTTTACTTATATCTTTTGAATGTGCCTTTGCTTTCCTTTGTCTGCATGTACATATTATGCGTACTGAGTTTGAATATTTTGATTCAGATGTGTTTATTAATATGATTAAAGTATCAGCCAGAAATATTTGTTTGTAATTAGGAATTATATTTGTAAGTATATTAGTTACAGAAAAAATAAGTATAAGTAGTTAACTTATGAATTAAATAGTATTACATGTATTATATGGGGCCAGTAAGATTTTTTTAAAGAAATTAATAAGTTTATTCTTTTATTCATTAAATTGATTAAAACTTTAAAGATTTGAATTTTAAATAAATGCTGTTCTTTTGAACCTTCTATTCATCCTAAAAATAAGAAATATTAGTTTACACAAAACCTTAAGCCGCGAAAATAAAAAACAGAATAAGAATGATTCCTGAATGAAAATGAAATAGAAAAATGATTTTAAATTGTTATAATATTTCACGATTTTATTGTAGTTTTGATTAAGTAAATGTAGCATTGGTGAGCATTAGACTTCTTTCAAATGTTAAAAAATAAATCAATCTTACCAACCCCAAACTTTATAACAATAATATATGTTAGTGTATATATATATTTTTTAAATGAATAGTTTAAAGAGTGTTTGTTACCTAGTCATATAAAATATAACCTGAACCTTACAAAATTCCTTTAAAGAATAACAGCAGTATAGACCAATACAGTAGTGATCTAATTAGTATTTAATAGTTAATAGAAACAATGCATTATTGTGACGTCTCCTAACTGCAGGATGTTTTGGTAAACCAGGGATCAGAATCAGAATCTGTAAACGGTCCGGGCCGTGACAGCGGTCTAGACTCAGCATCACGGCAAGACCCTTCAGCAACACTGCCAGGACGAGGAGGAGCAGAGGCTGCCACAGAAACCATGGAGGGCATCCTTTGCAGGAAACAGGAAATGGAATCGCACAACAAAAAAGCAGCCACCAGGTGACACAGAAGGCAGATAAATTATGAAAAGAAAGACTGAGATATAATTGTATAATTGGTTGGTTTTTCTCTCTGTGCTTTGTAGATCGTGGCAGAATGTATATTGCGTATTACGTAAAGGCAGCATGGGCTTCTATAAGGATAATAAGAGTGCCTCGAATGGAATCCCCTACCATGGAGAAGTTCCCATCAGCCTGAGCGAGGCTGTCTGTGAGGTCGCCCACGACTACAAGAAAAGAAAACATGTATTTAAACTTAGGTAAGAAAGAGTTTTGAAATGATCAGTATTCAGATTTTGATTAGTATTAATAAAAATGAGGGAAGTTCTTAGCATGTGACATGCTGCTTTTTGTTAAAGGCTTGGGGATGGAAAAGAGTTCTTGTTCCAAGCAAAGGACGAGGTAAGGTTTGCAAAAGATGTTTCTAGGACATTCTCTTATTAAGAACAAGTGTAATAGTCACATTATGACACAATGACCCAATCCTTCTCTCCATCAGGCTGAGATGAGTTCTTGGATTCGAGCAATCCAGTCATCCTTGCCATCCACTGAGCGTTCGCCGGGTGGCACACGAGGTCTGAGTCGGGCGATGACCATGCCACCTATGTCTCCCAGCTCTGGCGACGCAGGAGGAGTAACCATGCGCAACAAAGATGGCAAAGAGAGAGACCGCGAGAAGCGTTTCAGTTTCTTTGGCAAGAAGAAATAAGTGCTCTAATATGCCACAGATCTCAACAGTGAGCCAAGCAAGAGATGGAAGTTTGTCAACACTCAAAAGAAACTGATAGAAGTTAGAAAAGGCGAAGAAAACTCGTATGTCACATAGTGATACATTTTTCATTTTTGCCCTTTCTTTTCTTCCACTCATTTGATTTCTTTTTTATGCAAGTTGTCATCACACATGGATCTTGTTCAGTCTTGCCTCCTAGATTGAACCGTAAGCTCTGAGCCAAAGGAGTGCTCTCAGACCATCAGCCTTCCTGAAAGTTCAGCTCATACCTTTCAATTAGACTAGTTTTTCCCAAAAAATAATTTTGTCTTTGGGTTAGATGGTGTTTCCATACTGTAATGACCAAGGGTGCTGTTTTGTCTTTTTCCCCTGATGATTTCCTTTATCTGTCCCGATTTCGACCTCTCCTTTTCTTTGTGAAGGACCACAATCCTTTTTTTTTGTTTTGTTTTGTTTGGGGTTTTATTATACTTATAACAAAGGATTTAATTGTTATTGCTATTATTAATATTGTTTATTTGCTGTTGCATTTTTGAGTCAATTTAAAGTTGCATATTTAAAGAAATTGTAAGTATAGTTGGTATGACCTAAAGTTCAGAGGACAAAGCAGAAAGAATCCCATGAGTCAGAGGTGGGAGATAATGCTGGTCTTTTTTTCCCTTTTATCTACATGCTCTTTCGAATATTTTCTTTCCTATTCATTTTTCTAGATATGATTGTGTTGAAGGCTTTTTTTAAGTAGTGTCTTTTCAGCTTGCAAGTTAAAGAAGAAGAGTTAAAAACCCACTATTTATGATGGTTTAATTTTTTATTTTATCTTTCATTCCTGTTAAGAGGTTCTTTGAGTATGCATTCTTATTGTGTGGGTTTGTTTCTTTAGTTCATCATGTTCCTTTAACCACTTTATCCTGTTCTCTTCTTAGACCAGAAAAGTATGTGTTGTGAAGATTGAAATTGAGGTGTGATGCTGTGGTTTAGACTTTGGTTTTACAATTGCTCGGAAGCAAGCAGACACAACACAAGTATCAGTTGCACAAGCCAACATTAAACTTGCGCCAAACAAAGAATTTGAGGACAGGTTTTTTTTTTTTCTTTGATTTTCAAGTTTCCTATCGGAATGTATTCTCAGGCGTCAGTTTTACCATTCACTCAGCGGCAGACACACGCACATAACCCTACACTTTCAATATTTTACAGGGATGAACCTCTCTGACAGCTGAAGTTAGGTTAGTGTCAGTGATGCTTTTGAGGTTGATGCTGTATTTTTAGGTGTGTGTGTGAGCGAGTGTGTGTGTATGCTCAGAAGAGGTTGCTTTCAGGTATATCGGTTGTGAATGTGCTTCAACTCTGAAGGAGAAACAAAATTACTGAGGTATTCTAAATGTGGACCAAACTGACAATTTTCCCCCCACTCATGGTGATTGAGATGATCTGTTCCCTTTATTTGTACATCACAAGTTACTATCAATTATCTTCCTTGGAGGAATGTGAAATTTTTAACACATACTTATATAATTGTAGGTTTTATACTTGCGGTCAGCAGGAGACACCCGTAAGTCGCGTTACACAGAGGCAGAATCAATAGCAACCTAGAAGACGGGATTTCAGATATACTTTTGCAGTTAAACGCATGATGTATTGGTAACAAGTGTACCCACTGTGGCATGAAATCAGTATTTTTGTAGGATAAAGACTTTTCAGCCTCATGATTGTGAGAAAGCTTGCCTTGGTGTGTTAATATTAGTGTGAGATTTTGACGTCATACAATGAAGCCCCTTCCTCTGAGGTGTGGAGTATTGAGCCATGTCCACTCTTATGTCATTCATCTTGACATTTCCTTTGGAGACGCATTTAAGGGGTCAACACAAAGACGGAAGCTGAACTTTTTTTTATCTCTCTCTCTCTCTCTCTCTCTCTTTTGCTGTGAAGTTTGATGTGAAGGAAAATGATGCAGACTCCCTGCTGAACCTTGTCCAGTCCTCGAAAAAGTCCTCCAGTCCATGTCAGTCCTCTTTCCAGTTTTCAGTGACTGGACAATGTCACTGAAACTCGTTTTCTGCTCCGTTCAGTGATGTGAAATGAGGAGCTTGGATTCAACATTATAAAACATTATTCTCTGGATCGGTCTGAGGTTCTCCATACTAAAAGGATAAAAAAAAAACACTGCGGTAGAACGATTTAGCTGTAGACCAGTGCTTTTGTTCACACAGGATACTGTCATTGAGCTGTAAGATGATTCATTTAGTCTGAGCCTGCACATACAGTTTGGGACTGTGTGCTAAATTGCTTCCCGAAATATGTCAATGTGTTGCATTGGATTAGTCTCATTTGCGCTGTTGATTTTATTTTTAATTATTTTTATCAGAGTTACTTTATCTGAAAAATTCTACTATACTTTCTCTCACGTTTTACACTATCCAGTATGGTTGGTTTTAACCCAGTTTGCTTAGATGGTCAGTTATATTATGGCACATAAGAGAGTCTGTTTGTGTAAATTTCAATAAACCAGTGTGGAAAATTGTAGGGGAAATATTGGCATTGAAATTCAATGTCATGAAACTCGTCTCTCAATAAAAGCGAGTGTGGCCTCAAAGTACTGAGCATTAGTTTTGATAAAATCTGGGGGTTTTTTTAAAGCAGATTTTTTTTTCCTCATCCAATAGTATTATATTTTACAACATTTTAATGCGTCTTCAAAAATAATTCCACCAAACCCACAACAAAATACCATTTATTAAAGAATGTTGATTCCATTCTTGATTTTAAATAGATTTTTAAGTTGTTAATATCACTACTATTATCTGTTGTTATTGTTATTGTTATTATTATTATTATAAAAGTCATTATTAATATTACTATTATTAATACTACTACTGTTGCAACTGCACCTCTTGTAAAACTGCAGCCTATTCGTGCTGAGTTTCTCGTCTGTAATACCAAACCCCGCCACTTGGGGGCAAGTGTGCTGTGGAGCATTTTTCATTACTGATCTAAACAAGAAAAAGACTTGTTGACTTGTGTATCTACATCTAATATTAGGAATAAAAACATGATTTGAAAAGAAAAAAAATGTGTGGAGTTTTTCTTCTAAAAATTATATAGGTGTACAAAATAAAAAATTAATACATTCTGTCATTGTTCATTATTTGAATTGAACTATGCATAGCCTTGGCTTTTAAATATTTTTGTTCCCATACGTCTAAGCACAATACAGAGCTCTTTCTCAGACTGCTCTTCCAGCTAAGTCTTTAAAGGGTCATGACCTTTGACCTTAACCCATCCAAATCTGTGAAGTTTACCGTCTTACCAAGAACCAGCTTGCCTTGAATACAAAGCTCTCCTCCTCCCTCATGTTTTTCCACTAGACACCACCAGTATTGGACTTCAGATTCTTGTGCTTGCAGGGGTGTTATAGTTGAATATGGTTTGTTATTTCCTACAATAAGAAAAAATATTTATGACAAGGCACTATGACAAATGATAGGTTGAGAATGAGATACATTTTCATTAACTTAACCATGTCCACACCATGCAGAGAATAGTTTGTTGCCCTTTAAACTCAACCAGAAAGCTTTCAACTGCCTACAGACTCGCAAACAAGTACTGCATGAAATTCTCCTGTAGGCCTCTCAACGGGGCCTTTTGTATATTTGCTCGGTATGCAAAATCCCCCGTTTAGTTTGTATTATACTGTCTAACGGTCGTTCCTCCTCCTGAGCCTGTTATGTTTTAAATTATCTTGCCTGATGAGTGCCATCTATCAAGTCTATGAAGTGTTCAGAATCGCTTGGCAACGCAGCACCACTATGCTAAGGCCGATTTAAAAGCGCGACGGCGGCCTCACCTCGAGCCCTCCCGGGCCCCCGCTTTGTGTTCAGTCACAATGGCGCGTTACCCAGCGACCGTTAAAACCGGTTGAGTGCAGCGAGGGGCTGGACCCTCACTAAAGTGTCACTGATGCTTTAAACTGTTGCCAAACTGTCTTTGAGGCCCAATCGGACTAGTATAAAATCTAAAGAATATCGTTTTTGAATCACAAAATTTTACACTGGATCTAAGCAACGCAATCATCGTAAGTACTTTCACTATTAGTGCGTGTTTTAATTTGACCAGGATATGGAAGTGTGGTTTGCATTGTTTTACTGGGACAGAAAATGGTTACCATGGGAGTCTGAAAAGGAAAAGTTCGAATACTTATCACTGTAATTAAACAGACATTGTTGGCTGCGTGGCAGACGTCGCTTATTCAGGTGAGTTTACGCTGTTTACGCAATAGTTTCGAGGAAATGAATGTTGGCGTTTCAAGGCGTGAATGCTCAGTAGTTTTGTTATCACGGTCGTGAGAAACTTCTCGATAACATTCACGAAGTGGATTTTCTTGTAAATCAGCTGCAGATAAATGTGTTGAAATGCGATGTCAGCGCTGATAAACCGTATTTAATATTTGAGCTGCTGAGTGAATTGCGGGCGGCAGTCTCCGTGTTGAGAGGAAGAGCTCAGAATGTAGAGTCAGCACACTGCAGTGCGCGTGACCCCGAGCGCACTCGGCTCCACTGGGAAAAGCCTGCAGGAGTTTGATCAGAAGTGCGATCGAGTCACATATGACTTTCCACAGCCTGGAAACACAAACAGGCGAGTGGCTCTTAAAAGCCTGATCAGACAAAACGTTCACTAGGCTGCTTTAAATGTTGTCTGTATTTATACTGTCATGATGATCTTAACTTTTAAGCTATTTTGTCAAGAAATCAGTTTTAAGTTGAAATGTTTATTTAGACCTATTTTTTATTTAACATTTTAGTATTATAAATGTAATAGCCTAATATATTGCTGCATTATTCACTCACTCAAGTTGTTTCTGCACATGCGAACTTATTTTGCCTTTTGACTGATGGGGGAGGGTTTGATGCATTCTAGTCAAATTAGCCAATTAGCTCCACTTGCAAGTCTCTACAGTCCTGAGGTATGCCATCACTCATTGATTCCAATTTCAGTTTCAATCTAATTGGGTTCTTTATATCTGAAGTATAACGTGCAAGCATAGTGGTTCTGCTCTTATGTGTATGTTTAAGCATATGTTCAGGAATCAGGTCTGCTCTACAAAATGCATATCACATCTGGAGTGGATTTGGGGAAAAGAAAGATGGATAATAGCTGGCCCTGCTTCCCAAGATTGTTCTGCAGGCAAATATGTGTGATGCTGAGGGCTTGTAGTTCACAAGAGCAGATAGGGTCATGAGGGCAGATACGCAGATGGACAAAGCCAGAAAATGTAAAGAGCTCAGATATCAGATTGAGAGGAAGTGACAATGAAAAAATGTTGTCGCTTCCCTCTGGTCTCCATATGTTGAGCAGAACCATCAAGCATTGCTTTAATTACTGTAGTATGGGATAAACAAAAAAGAAAGAACAGAAAAAGAAAGAGGCCATCTTAGATTTAAACTATTAAATGTATAATAAAAAGTATCTACATGTCAGAAGGTCATAATTATCAAAGAGATTAATAAAATTTCACTATTATCATCATGTTTAGTTGATCCAGTATTTAGTAGGGTTTTTTTTTTTGATGTTACAAATGTAGGCTAAGTTGGAAAATAAGTGGTGAAGTATTTAGTTTGGTCTGGAGTGTCTGCATGGACCCGCATTGTTGGAAGAATTCCCCCATGTGTAACAACAGTGGAACACAAGAGATGTGAGAGAAAAAGGACGAGATAAGAAAGATGAGGAAGTGATTTCAAGTGGATAAACTGGCGGGTTTCATAAACCAGTCATTCTTGAGAAGTGAGACAAACAGTGTGCTAAACTGACACAAGACAAAAAACTTGTACTTAGACCAATTAAACTGCATATATAAATCTTTTATGTACTATGCTACTGAGCTATGCTTTGATACAACCTCAAATCTTTTGAACAAAATGTGCTTTTTACCTTGGACTGTGTAATATAATTTAAACTTTGTCTTTAACAGCAGTCGATGTGTTTAACATTTCAAAACACATTGTCATAGCAGACCAATTCCACTTTCATATGAGACCAACAACTCCACAACAAATGTATAATATCATAATAAAATATTATCAAAATATTCATCTGATGGAGTTGACAGATCTGACTGTGGTGACGAAAACCGGAATTTGTTGTCATTTTAACTATCAAATACAAACAATAAGTAGCCTATGTTATTGTATGTAAATAACATAGACTATCTTTTTCATCATTATTTTTTTTTTATTATTGTTTTATAGCACGTGAATGATTGAACCCTTCTCTGTGGACAGTCCATTTTAGATGCAGTGAGAGGACAAAAAGTCATAGATTTTGTATAAGAAGAAGAAAATTGAAGGTGATAATTGTTTTAAATACATTCTATTATTAATCCCTCATAAAATGTAAAATATTTTTAAATCTAATAACAGTTACTGTACACTTGTCTCAAGAATGACTGAAATCCTGTTTGTTCAAGATTGTCCATCTCTGAGCTCAATTTACAAAACTGAACCGTTTTTATCCAATATGCATTAATTAGCGCATATGTTTGAGTCAATTTTTGCTGCTACAATATGTTGTGTGAACATCTGTGTGACGTAAATTTTCATTGGACATCCTGTCATTGTCAGTGTGTGATGAACTTTGGAGCACAATGAGAGCAAAAGGAATACCAGAATTTCTATTTGTTACAAAGACAGGTCAGTTATTGTGAGCTATTAATAGGATGCTGCATGCAGGAACAGTATTCACTGACTGTGTGAGTCACAGGATTGTGTTTGGGAGTCTACAGTACAGATTTGAAAGAACATATTAAAGCTCTACAGAAATAGGTATAGGGAAACAAGGATCCTCCCAAAGGGTGACAGGCAAGCAACAACAACTGGCCAGCATTGCCAAACTGAATGCATAGGTTGTTTACTTTTTAAGTTCAGTAAGTACTAATAAAATGTATTTGCCATTTAGTAATAATTTTGTTGGGAGTTGAGTTGGGGTGCTTTTTCTTTTTTTGGGATGATTTTTTTTTTTTTCCTTTTTTTTTTTTTTTGCATATATCTATATTTTCGTGTGTTTTCTATATAGAGAATGTGTATCTTTGTCTATATGTGCGATGGTTATATGACAGACTATAGAATAGGGAGACATTCACATTGTTGTGATATGGTTCATGTGAGAGTGGAGGGTGTGATAACTTCACATTAAGTCACCGCGCGCGTGCGATGCGCTTTCTCTCCGCTGCTGTCCCGCTGGAATCTTCAGCAAACACGGAAGAAGAGACACAATACGGCGGTAAACGCCAAATAATGGCCCGGATACCGCAATTGTAGATATGAACTTCGATCCAGATCCGCTGAGTCCAGTCCTGTGCGCTCTGTTTGAGCAGCGATGTGAGGTGGGCTTACAGAGCTCTATAGCGCAGCTCTATTTCTACAGGATCAGCAAATACTCTCTGTATAGGTATGCGGTATCAAGTGTTATGGTTATTTTTATACTTCTGTCAGTTCTGCAGGTTTTCGTGAGGAAAGAAGTATGAATGACAGAGCAGAATTGACACTGAATCATTTTGACCTGAAAGTCCTGCTCATAGATGCGTTTTGGATAGGAGTTTGATCACACAGGCATCTCAAAGGTAGGCAAAATAAAATATTTGCATGCGGAGTTTTGAATACATCGCGCGCCGCTTAAATACAAAATGTGACGTAATTATATACGTTAGGACTGTTTTGCGAGTTTCGCGTAATTACCTATTTTTTCAGACCAGTCATGTTTTTATAATGCAAATGATCGTTTGAAACACGATGACTTTGATACACTTTTTTTGAAGCTATAGGATTCTACCTATTGTGTCCGTCAGCGATAATGTAATATGGGAAGGGGTGTTGTGTTGCTCGTGGCCAAACGAGCGCAGGGTGGTGCATGACACTGCTGCCATGTGAGATGTAGAAATGACTCTGCCTCTGTCACAAAAGTATCGACTGCTTGTTTAAAAGATAAATATGATCTCTAAATAAGTATAATGACGATTAAAAACGTGTCTGATGGTAGTTTGAATACTTTTGGAGCTTGTAAGTAAAGTGAAAACCACTGCCTCCACAACAGCTGTATTTCAATTCATTTCCTGAACTTCTTTTATTTGAGTTCGAGATTGCAATAATAATTGCAATTGGAATTTGAAATGCACTGGATTATTTCAATTTAATATTATTGCTAGTGTATTTTATAGGCCTGGTTTTAAAATTGACATTTGATATCGAAGTTTGGCTAATAGGTTTTTCTGTCATGTAGAAACGTAACTGCATGTAATTATTGGGAAAAGTAAATGTTTGTTTATTTTTGTGACTATTTTGTTCATTTTTAGTTGTTTAATATTTTCTGTGAGAAAAGAGCTCTATTTAGATCTATAGAGGATGGGATGACCACCAGGGCATATTGTTAGCTAAATATAAAAGAAAAGTGTAACAGGGATCACACGTGACCTGTGAGCTAGCCATATAATGGCTCCCTTTTATAATTTTTTCTGCAATCCCATAGAAGCAGGTGCATAGTTTCATGAAATGAATCACACCTGTGAGGAAATAGCTCATGAGTTAACTTATAAAACTGCTATATTTGATGTCAGACTTTAATTAGCCTATAGCTCATTAAAAAAATGAATATGTCATTCTGAATATGTTATGACAATTAGCAGAAAGCAGTAATTTTTTAAATATAATGAGATGTTTCTACATGTTTAGTCAGCTCATCCACTGACTTCCATTCAAGCAGAACTGCTTCCACAATATTCCCACTTCTATGGTTTGCTCAGCCTGTATTTTTCCTTTTCTGTGTTTTCCCAGTCAAATCTATTATGAAATATATTTTTACAGGTACACCTCACTGCTATTTTTGAATATCCTCATAAAAATGTACATCTTAGTGGATTCTTTGCTTGTTGATTCTGAGTTAGGCCAAAGTAGAGTAGATATTTTCAGTGTTCTTCAGTGCTCATTCTGTTTGATAATATAAAAAAGGGTGTTAATCTCTGAGATCAGGACCCTAGATAATACCACTGGTGTTTTGACGGATGACTGTCAAGTTTGACAGTAGCTCTCTCTTTTTAACAAAGCAAAGCTGATGTGCTTTTGTTCAGTTTGTTCTCTGCATTATCTACCAAACAGAGCAGGCTGTTGAGGGCTTGTCTGAGCACAGCGCCTCATTTACGCTTTCCAGCAACATTGTTCACTCCTGCACAGAAACTAATAAATAACCTCAGGCCTTCAGAGGAGCAGCATGGTTCATTTCCACATTGTGAAATGTCTTTGAAACATCTCTTTTTTTTTACTTAACTTGAATAGAGTTCAATTATGGTACACATCACACTCTCCAGAGTTCCACAGAATCTTCTAATATATGATTAGACTCTTATAAACACAGAGATATCGGAATGTCATAAAAGAAAAAGTATTCACACTTCCTGACACTCCTCTGCGAGTCTGAACAGGACTCTGTTCCTTCTTGGGAGAAACTGTTACTCAGTTGTGGTTTGATTAAAGCCTTACTGACATCCAAAGTTTTTATCCAAGAATATAATGCTGACCTATTTTTATTAAATGCGGTATGCAGTTGTGGGCCTATTTCATATTATAAAGGTGATGCTGCTGTATGTAGTTTATTGGTTTTGCCCAATTTATGCAATGCAGTTAGAAGTGCTGAGTTATCTGCTTATTTTATTCTAAATTGAATTAAAAACAGCATCCAGAAAAAATCATTTAATTGTACCTCATGTAAAAAAAGTTAAAATGATCTCACCTAAAAAAGGAATGTACATTTCAAATAAAATATGCAGGTTGCAATGTAATCTAATTAATTCTTTGGTTAATTTGGGCTGGAACGGATGTGCTAATTGTTCTCTGTTTATCTATGGTTCATCATTATGTAGCTCATTTTTGTGAGTCAGCACACTGGCTTGTGTAAAGCATATATCTGCGTGTTTGCCATGCACACTCATGAAATCTCTGCTTCTTCTGCAGAATACATTAGAAGATATTTTGAGGAAAATTTAGGCCCAAAAACACTGGTGACCATACAATATATGAGCAAAATAAACAGGAAGACATTTCACAATAAATGTTTTTTTGTTCTATAGAAAACAAAAAGAAACATGATGGTAAACATGAGGTTTAAATGATGAGTGGGTCTGTCCCTTTAATGATAAATACTGCTAAGTTATATCAACAACGTTTATCATAATGGCATCTTTTCAATAAGTAATCTCTCTAGTTTCCTTTTTGATATCACTTTATTTTTTTACATGTGTCAGAGTTATCTAAAGATGACGCTGTTACCTTGACTTTGTATAAAACTAGCAATTTGTTACCATTGACAAACATTGCTTGTAAAACCTTCCAAATCTTCCTGAAATGGACTTTATGAATCACGTGATCAAACGGGAATAGGCATGTTTCACTAAACGACCTACATACAGTGTTGATGAAATCTGAAAGACACAACACACAAAGTCAGTTGACACCTCTTGGATCAGTAGAATTTGTCAGAAATCAACACACTGTATATTTTCTCTGGAACATTTCACTTCTGTGGCTTTTGCTGGGTCACTTATGCAACAGCGAGGTGGCTTTTCCCACACTTGAGACCGAAACACTGGTCTTTGTTTTTGCTGGGAGTGTGCGCTAGTTAAACTCACTTTGATAAAAGTCAAGGTTGAAGGAAATACACACACAGCGGGATGTAGTTAACAGAACCAGCTCCAGAAGTATGATTTAATGCTGAAGGTATGCGTTAGGAGTCAAGCTCTAGAACCCCTGATGTATTGTCACACACATGCAGCTCTTAGGGTCTGTTAAACTTTTCAGCTCACAAACATACACCCATAAAACAGTTACTCAAATGTTCCTATTAAACCGCTGTTGAACCTTTATAAGTTTTGACAGCCAAGTCCATTATCAGCAGACACACAGAGACATGATATAGTCATCTATCACATGTGTGCAAGGCAAGTCAAACGTGCCAAGACTAACAAACCCTGATTATTTGCTCCGACCCTTTCCAAATTATAGTTTGTTTATCATCTCTCACTTCTTATTAATTTTTTTCCCTGTTTTCTTCCCTTCTAAGTGAATCCCCTGTGTTATATAAGTGCCATTTAATTCAAATTAGATTTTTTACTTTTGAAGTATGGTTCAGTTTATAAAAAGCAAGCAAACAAAAAGAGACAGGTAAGAGGTTCCCTCAATAATAGTGAGAATTGGATCTTTAAAATAGAGTTACCAAATAAATATTACAAATTTAATAGATGCACAATATGATGGAAAAAATTGGGGTCAATTTTGTAACAAATATTTTGTAAAAAAGTCTCAAGCTCACACGTCTCTTGTTACATTTTGAAATATTTTTGCAATTTAAAATAACTCTTTCTATTTTTAATGTATTTTGAAATGTAATTTATTGATGGCAAAACTACATTTTCAGCAGCTGTTACTTAAGTCATGATCCTTCAAAAATCTTTTTAATATGCTGAATTGTTTCTTTTTATAATTACTGTCAACAGCTGTGCTGATTAATATTTTTGTGGAAACCCTTTTGTTTTATAATTTGCTTTGTAAAATTATGAATGACTTTTCCCTTTGGATCGATTTAATATCAGATGCTGTATTTTGTTGAGATACTACAGTGTATGAGCTAAATACTTTCTTTTTCTCCCACAGGTGTACTGGAATGGCAGGATTGTTGTCCTGATATAAATACTGTCCTTCTGGATGTGGCCTTCAAATGTGTATACGAAAAGACGCTCTGAGCCGATGAAGCATTTTCCACAAGAAAGGAACAAAAAAGGCGTCCTGACTTTGGATTGGTTTTGAATGCTAAGTGCGTTGTGATCTTTGTCTCTCCTTCATATGTACAGTCCATTGTTTTTATTTCACCTATCCTTTCTTCCATTCACCCTGCTGCAAGGCCTGTCTCTCTGTTGTTCGGGAGGACGCGGTGGGTCCGACATGTCTGCCAAAGCCCCCATATACCTTAAACGACGAAGCCGCAAAGGAAAGAAGGAAAAGTTGCGAGACCTTCTTTCGTCGGACATGATCAGCCCTCCGCTGGGAGACTTCAGACACACCATCCACATTGGCAGTGGCGGGGGCGCAGACGATCTTTTCGGGGACCTGTCCTTCCTACAAGGTAAATTTCACCTGCTACCCGGACAAGGTGGTCACCAGGGGTCATTCCAACTAAGTCGCACAGCGAGTGTAAGCAGTCACCCGCCGGTCTGCGAGAGCTCACCGCTTTTGAAAAATGCTTTGTCACTTCCTATCATTGGAGGGGTGCAGGCACTCACCCTTCCGGCCCCGACGGCAACAGCTCTTCTGACTTCAACAGTGACGGTGACCACTGACGTCCCAGCACCACTGTCAACGACCCAATCACCCCCAACATCTCCATCTCTCGCTCCACCTCCCAAACCTCCCAGACTGCACCTGGAGGAGAGGAGCGTGTCACGGCATATGTCACTGCCTGCGTCTCCGAACCGCTCTCCACTTCGTTTGCACACGTACAAACAAAGTCCTGAGGAAAATGAGAAATGTGTGAAGGATGGCGACGAGGAGGAAAAGCCGTATCTGTCCAACGCTGGCTCTATGCTTTCCCTCCATCTGGACTTGGGACCATCGATCCTAGAGGATGTGCTTCAGATCATGGACAACCAAAGAACGGGGACATTCAGTGGGGGACTTACACCAAGTGGACGGCAAGAGATATATACCTGAAAGTGACATAATCATTACATTTTTCTTTGTGTATTAAAGCAGTTTGCCCTCTGAGAGAACTCGTTTACCTGCTGTACAGATGCATTTTCTTGGAAATTTGACATTTTATGCTCATCATACGTATAATCTTTGGAAAAGACCTTTGGAAGCTATAGAATTGTGGATTTTTTCTGGGTTCAAATGGAATCAATTTCTCTTCACTTTGGACTACAAGCAAAACACCAATAACTGGCTACTCTTAGATACATTTTGAAAGAGCTGAAAGATTTTAAGCAAGCACGTGCAGGTAAAACTACCTGCATTGTGTATGTACTATTACAGAGCAACACTACAGGAAAAGAAAAACGGACATTTTTCTCTTTCAAAACAGCAATGACATCATCTCCCTTTCTGTGTTGTTGCAATTTGTGTAATCGGGTAAAAATGCGCAGCTCCTCCCTAATGATCTGGACACACACTCATGCCAGGAGGCCTCTGCATCTACACCCTGGGATTGTAACTTTCTCTTTTTGTTGGGAGTAGTTTGCGTTGTTTCCGAAACTGAAACCCAAAGGCAACGAGGAAAATATGGAATGTTTTCATAAAATAAACCTTTTTTTGGTTATTGTTGAGGTGTCTGCAATCCCTCAGGCTTTGACAGATGATCACTTTTCTTTGGCAGCAGTGGTTTTTTCTTTCTCTGACTTGAGCGGTGGGGCCTTAAGGGTTCGTGTTATCTTGGTATCCCCCATGTAACCAAGCCCACATGGGTTAATAACGTTCTGTGCTTCCTGTTCACAGATCAAGACCTTTTAGTATTAGTATTAATTACCACAAAACGCTATCAACAAGGAGAGCTTCAAAGAGCAAATGCTAGCAGAAATAGTCATATTGCAATCAACTTTATATGATGCTACTTTTGCACTGTAACTGCAAAAACTAAATACTGCATTGATTTACAGTCAATCATCAGTTTTAAAAATATATATATATATTTGAGATTTGGAAAGTTCTCATTTTTTCCAAGAATATTTAGTGGTTGTTTCTTGGTTTCTTATTTATTTTTCTTTGTTCTTACTAGTAAATTGTCAGACAGATTCATCTGTACATTGTTAATGTCATTATATCCAAAATCACTGTTCTGTTCACATGTTTGATTTGTGTTATACATCTGATTTAAAAGCTGCTTATAAGCACAGACAGTGCTTATTTTTGTAAAAATAAGAACTAATTTAATTATGCTAAATGTTACAATACTAAACAGGGGCCTAAATGTTAAACATAAAATAGATTTGATCACTAATCATAACATAGAGTTTATTTAGAATTTTTTAAGACTTAATTAACCCGAAATTTGTGACCTAAATGTTCTCATAGCTACTTTACTGCTAAAATGATTTGAAAGGGACAATAAACTATGTTAAATTTGTAAAAATATCTTGACTTAACAAAAAAAGGTTAGGTTAACATGTATAGCTCATATAAGCCATTGTATTTCATTAAGGGTGATCAGGGTTACTGTGGATCTTATGATTTTGCATCACGCAATTACAACAAAACAAAATAATAATAAAAGTACAATACCATTTCAAAGTTCAGACCAACAATAAACAGCTGGGTAAATATAGATGGGTATGTGCAAGTATAAACTGGCAGATGCATTGCTAAAAACAATGTCTGAAATAATTTTCTGCTCCACCACAGCAATTCTGTGATCATTCATGTTGTGGAATAATACTCTCATTTTCAGTTTGTGAACAATACAGACTTGGATTATTGCTGTATTTTAGTTTAAGCTGAAAATGTGATGACACAAGTTATTTCTCAAATACATTACATTCCTGACAAAGACTTTTTATCATAAAAATGCATCATGTTTTTACGGGAAAGGGGAAACAGCTACATCTCTGTGAGAAATATTATAGCATTGCTGCCTTATCAATAAAAGTGAATCATTAATGTCTTTGACTACACGTTAACCTTGTTTCATGTGCCTCTAGCACTTGTTCAGATCTGCACCAGGAGACATTTTTGCCAACTTGTTGGTTTTTATTGGGCTTTATTTTTGTCAGATTTTGTGCTAGATGTTCAGTGGATGCTTGCTGCTTCTGCTCTACGCACTACAATAGACTTACAGGATAAGAAATAGAGAAAGAATCATATTAGTGAATAAACGCTGATCTCTGATCCAAACGTCTGGCTGTGAAATCTCTCTCTCTCATTTATTTGTTCATATAGGTACACACGAAAGCATTTAAAAAATTGCATGCTTTATGTGGATTTGCCTTGTCCTATTTTAAAGAAAAAGAATTCCCTAGCTAAGACTAAAATTATTCTGGGTGTATAAAGAACACAACTGCAGGTCAGTGCATGAATGACTGTTATTACTTCTCTTACCTGTGACACACTTTTTTTCATCAAGTTGTAGCATGCATGCCTTTATTATTTCTGTTTTGAATACAAGCAATGATTTTGCAATTTTGAACACATACAGTACCTTGTGGCTGAAACCCATGCTTGTGGTTGTGTGTGTGTGAGGCCCATTAAGAGTTTGAGAGTGTGTCTATGTACTTTGCTTATTTGCAGTAGCTCCTCTATTTTCTGCACAGGCCCTGGGAATCTTTCCAACTGGCTTTATTAACACAGAGCAGCCCAAGTCCCTGACCTTACGATCACAATACCATGGGAACACCAGCGAGAAAGAGAGGTGGAAGCATTTGGAGAGAGAGTCGGAGGAAAGGAGTATAGAAGGAAAAGGGTTGAGGAAAGGTGAACAAGGGCCAGGATGAATAATAATAATAATAATAATAGTTTTTATTTATATAGCGCCTTTCCAGAGCTCAAGGACACTTTACAATGAATGTAACAAAGAAAAGATAATCAAATCAGACATTAAATGAAAAAAAAACACCCATACAATAAGTCAAGTATAACAATCAGGAAGTACAAAATAAGACATGAAAGACACTTTTAGGATGAAGGAAAAGATATTTTGGTATCAAAAAGAAGATTGTTGATAATCCATAAATGATTTGTTGTAAAAACACACTTGTTGCACTTTTATACACATTTCATTAACAATAAAGAGGGTGAGGCTACAATCAACTCAGATAAAGGAAGATCATCATAACAAGCTGATCTGCATTCTGATTGTTATAAATTCTAAATGAATGTGTCACCGTATACTCTGACTTAATACTGCTTTGGCTTTAGGGCTAACCTCTGTTGTGGTTATGAGCCATGCTGTATAGCAAATCCATATTTAAAGAGATAGTTTACCCCAAAATAAAAATTCTTTCATAACACTCACATTGCTGCCAAACTGTATGAATTTCTTTCTACTGTTGAACACAAAAGAAGATTGTTTGCAAAATGTTTCAGTCTTTTCTTTCTCCAGGCAAGTACATTCAACCAATATTCTTCAATAATCATATTGACTTTCATTATATGGACAAAAGCTAAATGTATTCCAATAACTTAGGTTATGGAAGAAATATTTCTGAATGTTCTCTAAAAATTCAAAATGTTATTGGTTACATTTTTTTTTTATTTTTTTTTGTAATACGCGTGTTAGAGAAACTGTCACGTGAACATATTTATTTTGCAAAAGTTACGGGAATGTTCTGTGAATTATGTACAAGTAATATTTTGTGCTGAAGTTTTGAGCATACTATACTGAAAGAATGTTTGTTCATAACTTTGAAAGAACTTTGCCAGAACATTCTGAGAACGTTCCTTGTTAGCTGGCATAATGGTCAAGCGATCTAATGAAAGTGCGTATAAATAGTACACCAAATGAAAACAAAAACTTTTGTCAATGACATTAAAAAAATATTTTTTTGACGTGTATATGCTACTTATTGGCCAGTATGGTTGTGGGGTATATGTACGCGAAAACTGCGTATCACTAACAAATTGTAAAACTGTGTATTATATGCACGTCAAAACTAGTGCTGTCAAATGATTAATCGCGATTAATCGCATTCCAAAATAAAAGTTTTTCTTTACATAATATATTTGTGTGTACTGTGTATATTTATTAAGTATATATAAATACAAAC
>JAUMHP010000046.1:9375490-9387514 GCA_032361065.1 Enteromius trimaculatus
AAATAAAGGTTTTTATTAGCATAAAATGTGCATGTTCTGCGTATATTTTATTATTTATAGGCTAAATAAATACACACACATGCATGAAAGAAAATATTATTTACGTGTCTGTATTAAAATAAATTCAGATAAATTAAAAATAATGTATTTTAAAAACATTTTTATAAAAAGAAAAAAAAATAAAGCATCAAATATATATATTTGACATTTCTATGCAATTAATCACAGTTTATCGTTTAGCATCGTTTATATATATACGGTCAGGGCCATAAATATTTGGAAAGAGACAACTTTTTTCTAATTTTGGTTCTGTGCATTACCACAATGAATTTTAAGTGAAACAACTCGGATGCAGTTAAAGCGCAGACCTTCAGCTTTAATTCAGTGTGTTGAACAAAGAGATTGCATAAAATTGTGAAGAACTAAAGCATTTTTTAATACAATCCGTTGATTTCATGGACTTAAAAGTAATTGGACAAGTCAAATAACTGAAAATGAAATGTTCATTTCTAATTAAACCCTTGAAAAATGTTGAAAACCCTTTTGCTGTCAATGATAGCCTGAAGTCTTGAACTCATGGACATCACCAGATGCTGGGTTTCCTCATTTTTAATGCTCTTCCTGGCCTTTTACCTGCATGGAGAGCTCCTTTGACCGAATGTTGTCTGTTCACAGAGGAATCTTTCACATGCAAGCACCATACCTCAAATTAACTCTATGCCTTTTATCTGCTTCATTGATAATGACATAACAACGGAAATGCCCGCACCTGCCCATGCAATAGTTTTTGAGTCAATTGTCTGTTGTTGTATCTTTTTCATGTCTCTCTCTCAAAAGGTGTTGCCCCAGGTCAGTTGTACACATATCCTGCACGACGCTGGAGAAAGAAGAGGAGAGTTAGCCCTCCAGAAGACCCTCGTCTAGCCTTCCCATCTCTAAAGTCCGGTACGCGGCCACTCGATTTCTCTGTCTTATAAAAATATAGATATGTTGTTTGTGGCTATTTTCTGTAAGGCCATTCATGTATTTGTTTTTTATGTCTCAATTTCATGTTATTAAACATCAAATTAAATTGTATGTTTTGATGACATTTCTATCCATCTCTGTGCAGTTGCCTATGGATGTGAATGTGCGTGTGTATGTTTCAGAGGTGGATCTGGGGCTTAAGAAAGATGTTTTCTCCAGTGATGGCAGTAGTTTAGAGGCACTTCTGAAAGGAGAGCCAATGGACAAAAGGTCCGGGGTAGATCTCCGCACAGCAGAGGAGGAGCCCAGCTCTACTGAGTACTCTTCCGGGGGACTAAACCCCAGCAGTAGGGTCCGTAAGGTACTAAGAAAACAGCTTCTAGTTTTGATTTGAGCTGCCACTGTTTTTCCATTGAAATCTCACCTTGCTTAATTATTCTGCCTGCTTGTTTTTCATTCTTTTGTGTGAGTAGAGAATTTTGGAGCCAGACGATTTTCTAGATGATCTGGATGATGAAGATTATGAAGAAGATACTCCAAAGAGACGGGGGAAAGGCAAAGGAAAGGTGAGTTTTTGATCTTATAAACATACATGCATGTACATCGTATTTACTCACAACCTAATTTGCTGTCAACAAAACATCTCTAAAAGGTTACGTTTATAATAAAAGAATGATTTCACAGGGTCGTGGTGTCAGCAGCGCTCGGAAGAAGTTGGACGCAGCAGCTGCTTTGGAGGATCGAGACAGACCGTACGCTTGTGACAGTGAGTCATATACAGCATTCAAGGAAACCACATGACTCAGCCTGCTGACCTCTCGGTGATCTCATCTGGAGATCGACTTTTCTTTGCTATAAAAAGGCTGAGCTGTACTGTTACACATCCAGTCAAAAGATCAAAGATCTGTGTCCCCCGTTCTCAGCAAAGCTGTCATCATGAGCTTCACCACATGACAGCTTGCAAAAAATTAATAAATAAAAAAACATGATCATTTTCAGGTTGTCCATCATCTGACACACTGAACTTACTGAATAATTTGTCAGTTAGCTCTTTCTTGTCTACTCATGAAACCAGAAGTACATAAATAAATACATTTTGATGAAAACAAAAAGCATATTCTTTTTATACAATATATGCATGGGTTTACCAATCCCACATATAGCCTAATTTAACTAGTAAGCATAATCTTCTAAACCAGAGGACCGTTTCTATTTGATATCCATTTGGTTCGAAGTTTCGTCTTGTTCCTTCATAGTTTTGGATCTCTATTCTCTGCATTTGTGTCTTTGCCCTTAAATGTGTCATGATACTGTGATGCAGATGTTCTTTATGAGTTTATTTTTCCTAATTTCCTGATTCTTGTTGTCAGTCTGTGAGTCTTTCTGTCTTTCTTTCTCTCCTTTTTCTTTCTCTTTTTCTCTCTTTCAGACACTTTCAAACAAAAGCATATTTCAAAATCTTCCGAAAGAGGTACATTGCTCTCTTTCTCGCTCTCTCTCTCCATTTAGTTCTCCTTTCCTCATTCCCTTTGTCTTTTTCTTTTTTTTTCCCCCACCCATGTCTTGGTTTCCCTCTTTCTCTTTATTTTTTGTGCATTGCAAACATGGTTTTTGCCTGACAAGATCGCACTGAACTTGAATGAAACTAGGGGTTACTGATGGGTACATTTTCCTTTCTTTCTTTTTTTTTCCCCCTCATTTTTTGCGTGAGGAAAACTGCCTGAACAGCGTTAAGTGTGACAGCAGCTTCACAGGAAGACATTTTTCCACAGAATTCATTTCTTTTTTCCACCTGAACAAGCTTAACCGCCTCTGGGCCGTGTGAAATGTTCAGACACGTTCAAGCAGGATGTTTGTTGCAGCATGACATAATATTACTTCCCAGACATAGGTGCTTTCGTTGGGAACAGTTTGAAAAGCACTTTATACTTACAATTTTCTGTTACTAACAATTTTCTCATATGGTTCTTATGAATACGTATCAGCAGGGACATGGTGATAAAATATTACACAACTGTTCAAGTTGGAGTTAGAAAGTTTTTTTCTCTTCTTATCTATTTTGCTCATAAAGACTGTTAGTATTTGATTACAAACACGGCAAATTAACATTTTTGCAACTTAGAATATTATTACAATTTAAAATAATTTATCTGTAAAATATTTTAAGATGTGATTGAGTTTTCAGCATCTTCAGCATTTTAGTGCTTAAAGAAACATTTGTTTTTGCTATCAATGTTAATATAAGTATTTATTTTTCTAATGTAAACATTTTTTACTGTCACTTTTGGTCACTTATGCAGTCTTGCTTGAAAAAGATTAATATCTTTCAAAATAATCTTATTGAATTCAAATTTGAACAGTAGTGTATATCCATGTGTAGCTCACAATACAACAAATATTGCAGTATGTTTGTTTAACGTTTAGTTAATCAGCTGTGATTCATTACAGTTTGCTTTTATTAGACTTCAGTGCTTTGTGCTATTATATTTTTACTATACAATTGATTGTACTCTACATTTCTCCTCTTTGCATACTTATAATTTGTAAGAAACCTATATCTTAATTATCTAATGTTGTCACAAACAAAAACAGTAATTTGAAATGTACTGTTTTTTTTTTTTCAAAATTGATATATATAGAATTTGTAGACATGTAAATGACTTCTCTTTATCTCCCTGTATTATTCACCTCTCTTTGTGCTCCATTACCCGCTCTGTTTTGTCTCTCTGTAACTCTCTCATTTTAATTTTTTTTATTGCTGCTTGTAATAGTCATCCTGTCTCCAGGTCACTCCTTGTTTTTCTCATTCTTTTTCTGATTAGACTGAAATAGTGTCACTGCTTTTAAGTTGCCAAAGGACTCCCATTTCCCTGAATGTGTAGTACTTATGGTTTTAAAGGGATAGTTCACTTAAAAGTGAAAGTTGTGTCATAATGCAGTCACCATCACGTTCTGACCAAATACCTTTTTAGTGTTGAAAGCTAAAGGAGTTATCAGTTAACAGAATGACCAATTCTGAATGCTCTTGTTCAGTAAAATTGGCCAGCTGTTGGTCCCTGTTTGCTTTTACTGTATTGAAAGAAAGGCACTTGGTTCAATGCAAAGAAATAATTGGAACAACACGGCTGAGTAAATGACAGGTTGTTCATTTTGTGGTGAACTATTGCTTTTAAGCGAAGCACATTGGGTGAATTATTAGCAAGCATATTAACATTTGCCATGCTGTTGAAGAATGAGAATTAATGAGCATCCGAAGAGCCAGGAATGGTGCTTTGAACTCTCATGCATGAGAGAGCCTTTGCTATCAAGCAGTAGTGTGCTAAAGTACAGATAATGTTTCGGTGCGTAATGACAATTACAGGTGCTTATAACCCATGATTGTGCTCTGTGTGTGTGTATGTGTGTAGTCTGTGGGAAGCGCTATAAGAATAGGCCTGGTCTCAGTTATCATTACGCCCATTCTCACTTGGCTGAAGAGGAGGGGGAGGAGAAAGATGACATGGACATTCGTGAACCAACTCCACCCCAACAAGACGAACCGAGGAGTAAGTAATTAATCACAGAGTCTTGTAGCCAACAGAACAGAGGCCATTTATCGGTCACTCTGAGTGGCATGAAATATTTTACAAAATCTGCTGCCAATAAAACTAAAAGTATATTTCTGGTTGGCACAGTGTCGTATACTGGATTTATTTCAAAAGCATGTGAAGTGCTTTGCCTGCCTTCTAAGGTGGTGCTATAAATGAAAGCTTGGAGGTGACCAGTTTGGAATGCTTTACGTAGGCAGCATCTGCCAGCTACATGACTCTTAGCCAAGTTTCAAACTAATGTTTTAGCTTCTAAGGGTAGTGTTGTATTGTCATTTTAATTGAATCCTATGAATGATAATGAATATTGTGTTCTTTCTTTCTGGTCTATCAGCGCCTAAGAAGGGCCCAGATGGTTTGGCTCTTCCAAACAACTACTGTGATTTTTGTTTGGGTGATTCCAGCCTGAACCAGAAAACCGGCCAATCGGAAGAGCTTGTGTCCTGCTCAGACTGTGGCCGTTCTGGTAAAACAACCACACATGCTTTCACCTGCTTGCGTGCTTTGGATTTCTCGACTGGATTATCATTGACTGATTTTCTGTTTATAGGTCACCCCTCGTGTCTACAGTTCACTCCAGTGATGATGGCTGCTGTGAAAACTTATCGCTGGCAGTGCATTGAATGCAAGTGCTGTAATATGTGTGGAACATCAGAAAATGATGTGAGTTTGTTTACCACTATCCAGCCATAAACATGGATTAACTGTATTTCACAGGGAAGGCATTATAGTGCCTCCCTCGGTTTATTATGCATCCCTGTTTGGATTCTCGGTGAAGAAGTTTCTAATGCTTTGCCACAGGACCAGCTGTTGTTCTGTGACGACTGTGACCGAGGTTACCACATGTACTGCCTCTCACCCCCTATGTCTGAACCTCCTGAAGGTAAAGCAACATGCCAAAAGTCAGAGCCAGATTTGAGTTGACAGATTTTATAGAAAAGCACATAGTGATCACCAGACTATGAATCCATTTTTATGTTTGATATTTTTAATTTGTCATGTGTCTCCTAGCAAATGAACAAGTGTTTGAAATTACTTGAAAGTCCGGTAATGTGTTTCTCTGTCGTTTAAGTGTATGGTTCCCAGTTTTTTTTCCTCTGTGACTATTTACAGCAGGTGTATGATACCTAGTGTTTTTAAAGTTTGTAAGGTTTTAAATCAGACTTTCAAAACAGTATTTCAGCCGGTATATAGTGCTAAATAATAAAGACATCCATTTACTTCAAAGAACACAAAGGAGATAAACCTTTATTTATCTTGCATCATAAATAAGGGAATCATATAATCATCATGCAGTGAATATTATCATAAGTGAAAAATTGCATTACTTTATTCTTTACAGGAAGTTGGAGTTGTCATCTGTGTTTGGCCCTCCTGAAAGAAAAGGCCTCTATATACCAGAATCAGAATGCACCGCCCTCATGATGGCCTTTTTGGAAAGACAGACCTTCTTTCTCAGAGTTCCCTCCGAGATTCTTCGGTTCAATTTAAGCAAATGAAACGAGTCAAACAGAAGTTGTAGTGGAACAGAAAAGGGACGACCACCTTGCCCAGGCCCGCAAACACAAATGGAGGGAGAGAAAGCGAGAGGGAGTTAGAAAAGAGTACCCTCCTTCTCTTAGGTGTCCTTCACATCTCAGCAGGTTTGATCTCAGTATGACTGTTACACAGTTCCAAGTTTCAAACTACCCCTGCTCGTTGTTTTCAACTATTAGCCCCCACACCTAACACAGCCCTTCCACAATAGATGTCAAAGCCAGTCACAAACTCTCTTGACACTTACAGCAGTACGTACTTGGAGGAAGTCACTATGAGAATATTATGACTCTGTTTTTGAGTTCCTGCTCATATTAGACCTAATATTTCCACCTGTTTCTGTGGAGACTGTTTAACAAATAATTAGCTGCAGCTTATATCAGCCACAATAAATATTGCATATTCAGCCATATCCAAAATACTCTGACACTGTGCTTATTACGGAGAGGAATAGTTGAAACCAATCAGCATGCCAATGCTTGTTCATAATAAGCAAAATGGAAAAGAAACAATAATGTGTTTTTGTATATTTATAAATTTGTATAGCATATAAAGGTGTGCCGTATTTAAGATCTTAAACGATAGAAATGGTTCATTATGATGGGAGTTGCTTGGGGACGTTTTGTTTTTTGTTTTGTTCTTTTGGTAATGATAGCATCTGTATATGCCACTGAAGCACAGAGTCTAGCATTCAATGTGTGAACGTTTTACTAACTCATGGGTTAATGGTGCAGGTAAGGGTAGTGGTTTTAATTTATATTTTTATATTGTCATTAATTTTTGCATTTTTAAACATGCTTAAGAAAATTCTGAAACTTGTTAATTTACTTAAAGGTGGTTAAGGCGTCAGTTACATGAGGAATAGGATTGAAAGACTGGATATAATAACTGTTGGCAATGAATAGAGATGCAGGCTATACACTGAGATCAGTTTGTGGATGTTCAAAGTTTGAAAGGGATTTACCCTCCTTGGTAGAATTGATCAAAGTAATTCTGCAGGATTCGCGGTTGTGTACATGAAAGATTTCAATAGTGTGAGGAAATAGGTTGACAAACACTTAAATGCCGTTATTGTCATGTTTACTATGATGACATTTCATTGATTACATGTTATGACATAAACGCATTCTGTTAATAAATGAACATTAAATTGCCAATTGCCAGCTTGTGTAGGATACTGAGCAAAAGGTTTTCTGAGAAGAAAAAAAGTAATACCCAGAAACCACCACTGAGGAACAGAGAAATCAGCATGAGCGTCACAGGCTTGGTTAGCTAGTAAATTAATTTTAATATGGCTTAACCGAGAGACTGCTTTCAGTCCTTCAATCTGTGGTCTGTATTGGCATCTTTATGGCATCAGATGTATATAAGAAAACTGCTAACATTGTCACACAGAAATGAAAATTCTCATCATTTACTTACAAACTGGCATGATCTTCTTCTGTGGAACATAAAAGGAAACGAGATATGTCTTGGTCACCATTGACTCCTGTTGTATAAATAACGTAGTTTGGTTCCCTATATCAACTTTCTTCAAAATATCTTATTTAGTGTTGCACAGAAAAAAAGTCACACAGCTTTTGAATGGTTTGAGGGTAACTAAATGATGACTGAATTTTCTTTTTTTTTTTGAGTTTTGAGTACCTTTTATTAGGGATTGAATTATGGGAGTGAAGAAGGAGAGGTTGTTGAAGTGACCCAGTGCTAAATTCAGTATAACACAGATGTGAAGTGTGGTATTTGCTGAAATTGCTAGAGCAAGCTGAGGCAGATGTACAGCCTGTTTCAAATATTCTCCTATTTTCCTGTCTTCAATTGCCATTTACCATCACAATCCAGCCAAAACTTCCTTTGTTTAAAGAATAAATCTAGAGCACTGCACACAGTTGGCTCTTTTAACCCTGTTCTTTGTAAATGTATACTGAATGAAGAAATGAATTGACCTGAGATGAGTTCTGTGTACTCTGTAAGTCTTCAGTTTCAAAATAACTGCGGACCTCCATAAAGGTTTAGTCTTATATCAGATACTGATACATTAATTATTGCTCACGGCATTCATAACATGTACAGGATCTTATCATTGTTTTATTTTTCATTCTCAGTTTAGTTACTGCATGTCTACCTTACATGGTCATTTATACATAACACATAACATTAAGCTTACACTCTGTTGTACTCGCAGTACCAGCATAGTAAAGGATTATGGGAAATTTGATAACTTAGCTTTATGGTATCAGCCAACTAACTATTATTAAAATAATTAGACAATGTAATGGTTTACTTTTCCTGGTTATTATTTTTTAACTACACCCTTTATCTAAAGACAAAGTGGTCATTTTTTTTTCTTTTGTAATTCAATTTTGCTTTATTTAAAAAGAAATGTGTTTCTTAGGTTGGTTTTGGGGATTCATTTGTTTTTGTTTTTTTTTTCTTTTTCTCTCTCTCCCCAAGAAAAATAAAACTCACATACCGTATATGTTGTGTTCATCATTTTTTTTTTAACTTGTTCAGTACCTGTGCAGTGTACATTTACATTCAATAGTATATTTACTGGAATTAGGAGTGTCCACAAAGTAAATGACGTAACTAAAATAATTGTAATCAGATTAGAATTCGAAACGTTTGGGGGTGAATTGAGATATTTTGTGATTTTTGGTTTTAAAGCTGGTTATAAAACCAGTCATCTTCAGTCCCTCTTGGAAATTTGCTGAGGTCCTCTTGTGATCACCTATTCCTTTTTTAGAGCCACTACTAAATGTGTGTTTCTGCTATTTACAAAATGGACACTGCCATTTATTAAATTGATATTTATTTTTGAAATACTATTTAAGCACATGGCATCAGAATATAATTTTTCAATGTTGTTGTCAAGTGGCTAATTAATTTTCTATACAACTTTTTTTATGTAGCCAAAGACATATAGTGCAAAAGTCTAAATAACTCCATTAGTGTCTGACAAGATTCAGAATCAAGCAGTTTTGCAGTGATAGTGTAATGTTTAAAAGCAGAGGCACACACAAATCTCATACAAATATAAAAGTAAAATCTAAAGTCATATTCAGATTTAATGCAAACCCTATATTATTCCCTAGAAAGAAGTGTGCCGTTTGAAGCACTGTATCTGGATCACGTAGTAATTAAAAGCACCGATGCCATTGAATGAGAAATGATAGCGTGAAAGATTACACGTTACTGCAGGACTTATTCTGCCGTGTAGAGGCTTGACGATTCCAGCTGTTTGTGTCCCACTTTCGTTTATCTCCACGTCGACAAAGTAGCAGTGCCTTGAAGGTGACCCGGAAGGTCTCGTTGCAGAGGGCATAGCACATGGGGTTGACGGTGCTGTTTACATAGCACAGCCAGTATCCCAGCTGCCAGAGCTTTTCTGGCACTTTGTATGAAATGGAAGCCAAAACCATAATGTTGTATGGTGTCCATGTGAGGATGAACGCCAACAAAATGGCACTTAGTGTCCGGGCCGCTTTTTTCTCTTTAATTATCATATTTATGCGATGTTTAGCTCTGAGCTGGTGGCAAATGCTGTGTTCTGACTTTTGGGGTGGTTTTAAGTGGGACTGGTCTATGGTGGGTTGCCCAGCTGATGAGTTGGACTCTTGCACCTCTTTGGTGTCCTCTGATCTACTTTGCAGATCATTTAACTCAATTGCAGTTGGACTGAATGAAGCTGCTCTCGCCTTGACCTTCTGCTCATGCTCCTCGTCTGTCGAATAGGATAAGGCACTATATTCTTCGTCTTCAATGTTCCAGCTACTGTTGCTGTAAGCCTCCTTGTAACTCTCTTGAGCTGACTTCTGCGTAATGGCTGCGGTTTTGTTTTTTGTTGAATTGAAACACCCAACTGACTTATCTTGGGGTTTACCATGGCCATTTCTGGATTTTGTTTCCTTTGAGCGACTCAAGTTGCTCTTGGTACGGGTTTGGTGCACTGATTGTTTACCCAACCCATCCAATACACCTCTAGTGTTTTTCACCGCTCCGACAAAACCAGCGAGTCCTTTTGCTCTGTTCTCAATTTCCCAATAAATTCGGCAGTACAGAATGATCATGATTGTGACGGGTAAGTAGAATGCAGCGATTGCAGTACCGTATGTAAGCAGAGGAACCTTCAAGAATGGGATGGAACAGGCCTGGGCTTCAACTCCAGTTGGTCTTCCAACCACATGAGGCCAAAACAAGATAGCTGGTCCCCATAGCATAAACGACACCACCCATGCAAGAGCGATCAGTGCCACTGCTGTCTTCGGAGTTCGCTTTGTTCGATAAGTTAGTGGCCGTGTGACTGAGAAGTATCTGTCAAAGCTTATGACCAGCAGGTTCATTACTGAGGCGTTGCTGGTGACGTAGTCAAGTGTCAACCACATATCGCAAGCTAGATGTCCCAGCGTCCAGCGGCCCATGATTATGTAGGCTGTATATAGATTCATTGACACCGTACCCAAGATCAAGTCTGCCACCGCCAGGCTCAGAAGATAGTAGTTACTGATGGTCTGTAACTGACTGTTGACTCTCATGGAGATGACCACCAAGGAGTTGCCTAGGATGGTAATAAAAGACAGGGGTCCAGTCAAAAGCAGGATCAGAACCACCTCCCACACCTGATAACCCCCGAGAGGAGTCGTGGTAGGGTTAGGTGCTTGGGAGATGCAAGTGTGGTTCATGTTCCCAGGAAAGACACAACATCAGATGCTTGAAGGGCCAAATGCATTCTTCGGGGTAAACCAGAAGGGCCTCTCTTGCATTACTGATTATGAACACCAGGGGTGCTCTGTGGCTCCGTGTTCTGATAAGAAAGAAGAAAGGTAAGTTGTTGTTTTTAAAGCAGCTTTGATAAATAAATGTTACTTTCTCTGGCATTTTCATACAGTTTGAAGCACAATAATTTTAATTGGTTACTCTGACCTCTTCTTATATGTAATTCATAACTAATTTTACTCTTTACCTCTCACTTATATAGTATTATAACTTAAGTTGTATCTTTGCATTGATTATCAACACTTGCAAATATGGTAGGAGTGATTAGGGCCATTGTAATTGTTTTAGTCTGTTTTAATAAGTTCAGACAGACTTTTCCTCTCGTTCACGCTTAGACATATTTGTACCAGTTAAAATTGTATTAACCGTATACTAGTCATGTGAACAGAAGTCTCTTCTGCTTACCAAACCTGCATTTATTTGATCCAAAATAAAGCAAAAACTAATATTGTGGGAATGATAGAAATGCATGCTTTTGTTTAGTAATGATGCTTTGAATTGATCAAAAGTGATGATAGACATTTTATAATATTACAAAAGATTCCTGTTTCAGATAGATGCTGTTCTTTTATAACTTTTTTTTCAAAAAATGTACGCTGTTTTCAATGTAAGAATTCTTTTTTTATAAGCAGTAATTCTGAATATTAGAATTATTTCTTAAGGATGGAGTAATGATGCTAAATATTCAGCTTTGAAATCACTGAAATAAATACAATTTTAAAATATGGTCCAATTAAAAACAGTTATTTAAATGCTTTTTTATTTAAACATTTTACTGTTTGTTTGTTTTTTTTGCACTCTGGGACGAATCAATGCAGGTTTTAAAACACATTACCAATCTTACGGTTCTAAATGTTTTGACTGTTAGTGTATTTTTCTTGTTTGCCCCCAAACCACTTTATTATAAAAACTCATGTTAGGGCTTCCATTTACATTGTTTACTAACCAAAAACAGTAGTGTGTATTGTTTCAAATGATTTCTATTTTAAATAATCGCTGTAATTTTTTTTTATTATTAAGAAATTCTAAATAAAAACATCACACACACAGACACGTTGTTTTTTGTGATTTATGGGGACTCGCCATAGGTGTAATGGTGTTTATACTGTACAGACTGTATGTGGTATTGTCCTACACTGACCCTACACCTAAACCTACCCCT
>JAUMHP010000046.1:9387758-9401266 GCA_032361065.1 Enteromius trimaculatus
ATATTGTAATACCTGTGTCATACCCATGTCATTATACAAATTTGTGTCCTCATAAACCACATAAACACACACACACACACACATACCCTCCCAAAATAAAACAAAAAGACACACATTAAAACACACATCATGATAAAGATAATATAATAATGAGAAAATAATGTGCATCTTTTCTGAAACATTTGCCAAATAGTTGTTTGCTATGTTTATTGAAACTATGCAGAGATTTGAAAGAGCACAAATGTTGTTGTTTTTTGTTGTTTTTTATTAGGACTCCACAGATTAGGGCAGTTTTTTCATGGTTCCATATAAACATACAGGTGAAATTTTTTTAATTCGTCAGTTTCTTTTTGGAATCTTTTCCAAAGTAATATTATAGATTAATATGAGCCCCAGTATTAACCTGAAATGTCTTTTTAAAATATTAAAATAGCAGTGGCCATGAAAAAGCAATAGAAATAGTTGACAGAATCATTAATATACCATGTGTATTAATAAGCGGTCACTTACCTTTTTGAAAACAGTCCTTAAAACTGCCAGTACCCTTAAATTGTACATTCAAGGTCGTAAGATGTATAATTATCCATATTCTCCAGGTGTCCACTATAGGATGACGCATGATAACCCCTGATGCCATTTAGAAAACTTTGATGATGATCAGTACTCAACCAACAGCTACTTCTAGAAAAAAACTAGAAAATCCTAGTAACAGAAAAGAGTTGTTGTAACTCATCATAACACCGTAGTCCACTGGCTCAGAGGTGACAATATGTCCTCTTCTGGCTGGAGGACCTGAGCTTCAGCGGCGGAAATAACCGACTGTCATAATACAAGTAAATACTGACTGAGAGGATGCTAACTGTTCATACTCACAGCCCCGAGTGACAATGTGCAGACGCCTCTCTCCATGTTTACCTCAAATGAGCTCTGAACGCTTGTGTTGGCGACCATTCACCCTCATTTATAAACCGTGTATAACAACAATTGTGAGCCACACTGTTTTTTTCCTTTCACTTGGTTTATGTATGAAACTTGATGCACAAATAACCTGGGTTTCTTTACAGTGATGGATTAATACATGTTCACTGTGAGGTTTACATGTAACATTTGTGAGCTGTTCAGATTCAAATAGAAACAGCATGACGTGATAATGATAATTATTCTACAATTTAGAATGGTTTCATTTAGAGACATTTTATCAGCCAGTTGGTCATATGTGAAGATGCTTTGTTTCATTTAAGTAGTTCAAGACTTTTGATATAAATCTGTTCTCATTTGGACAGTATTGTGACGTAAACTGATAATGCAGGTTGACAGGGAAGTAGTGCATTAAACCTGTTCATTGTATACTTAGCAAACAGTTTATCAGCTCGTTTTATGTAAAACAAATTTGCAATTCAGTTTTTCATTTCCACAATTTCCTCTGTTGTCATTTAATGTGCCACTCTTGATTGTGACCATTAGACTGCATATATTAATATTGTTTGGCTTTATAGACTCATTACAGATGACAGGTAATGTAGTTATCAGTAATCATCTTTCTCTTACACACGAACAGCTCATTTATTAATGAGTGGAGAGTGAAGTAAGATTTGCCAGGCTGGGAGAAATGAGAGCTAAAACTAATATACCCAATTCTATACAGATAGACTGAAATTCTAGTTTACATTATTAAAATATCTCTTGTAAACATTTTTTAATTTTTAAATAATATGTTCAAGAAACATTCTATCCACTTTCCTTCATGTTTAGAAAAAGTGTCCACGTGTATCACTTCACCATTTCAACCAAAAATTACAATGAAGTGTTACTTCCTCCTTTCAGTTTCCTGACTGTAATGGTTAGACTTTTTTCATACGTTTGTGGAATGTTAAAAATAATGCGTCATTTCATTCAAATTCAAAAAAATTATATTGCACTTGATAAGGGCACCGTTTGTTTTTTCCAAGAAAGAAGATCCATTTGCCCTACAATTTTCAATCAAGCCAATGGTACTTTGCGTGTTTGGTTGTTTTGTTAAATTTCCCTGACAAAATCACCAACTTTTTTTTCTTCCTTATTCTTTAGTAAAGTATATGAAAAATGATCTTATAAAGTATATGAGAGAATAATAATGCTGAAAGCTGAACCACCATCTCTGATTAACCTGTCTCTCATTTTGGTTTCAAGTTAATTTTAATCTTTAGCCAAAACCATGTGTGGATATAGTTACATGTATTTTATATAATATATATAATGGGCTCCAAAATTAATACCTGGTTATTGCTCTTCTTATCTCACTCTCCCCTGTGTATTATTCTTTTTCTAAATAATTTATGTTTAAGTTTATGTATTTCTATTAAAGACTATCAGTTGTTAACAGATGCGTTATTGTAGTCAGAGTAAAGGCTCTTCTGTCGAGTGAAGATGGAACTAAAAGACCCTGTATGAACATTATAAGATGTGGGAGCAAAAGTGAAGAGGTGAGAAATGTTGTAAATAAACGTATGCTTAGGATGTCTGTGTTTTGTCTCGTAAAAGAGGCTTGACAGTTGTGAAGCTGGTCATGCAAACCATAAGGTGAAGATTTTACGGTGTTTTATTTAGTTTTTAATAGGTTGTTACTTGTATAATGCCCGTTGCAGGGTTAAGAATAACTGTTTAGGAGTGGATGTATATATGTTTGACATATAGGGGCAGGCAGGAACTGCTGTATGTTTTTCAGTAACGCTTTAGGTAAGGTAACTTAACTACTAAAAATAAATAAAATGGCAAACTTGGATGCTCCCAATGTTAAATGTTAAATTAATGAAACTAACTGGTGGTGGTGCTTGTTTATAATTTAATGTTTCTATAAAAAACGGGGCAAAGAAATATAAGACAACAAAACTACTACGAATTCTACCACTGATAACAATATAAAACGCACTAACTATAAATAAGCTGCAGGGTTCATGAATATTAATCACGTAGTATCTGTTCGCTCGAACTGATTTGCTGAAATTAAAACAGGGACAATATAGGTGAACGCCAGCCAATAAGATTGTCATTAGCGCATTAGTCCCGCCTACTACCAGAGAAACCGGCAGTTCTTAAGCTGAGGAATTCCAAATGAAATCCGCTATTTTGACAGAAAAACACAACAAAGAATATTGTTTACACGTAGCGCGTCAAGTCTGCATGTTCTGAAAGACTCTCTTGCTCTTCATCTTTCTTTGCGTGAAAGAACCCGTGCGCCTTCACAGAGTTTATGGTACGTCAAATACAACTACACTGCGCATTGATGGACTGAAAAATAAAAACGCTAATAATATTATAATAAATTAAAGTAGCGCCACAATTTTGCAGTCTTCGTTATTACTAATAAATGACTAATGGATAATAAATATATATCCTATTAACATTTAATGTGTTAGTTTGTTCCCCAAAATAATCTGTTTGAATAAATACTGATCAGATGAGGAACAACTTTGAACAATGTATCCTGTTGTGGTCCACTTAAGCCACAAACACTGTGAGTGTGTATTCGTAAAAAAAATGGCCTAAAGGTTTGCGTACTATCACTGGTGTGGCTGTCTTGAGGAGGTGTGTGTGTGTGTGTGTGTATATATGTATATGCATAATTAATTCATACAGCAGGGGGCGCCAGATGGTTTCTCAACAATTACGTCCATAAAATAATTTTATTAGTTTTGCGTCTTGTTTAGACTGATATGTGTTATTGTAATCAATGAAGTAGATCGTACACGTCTACATTTTAACATCCTTTAGACGTTTTGAGGCGCCACAGGGGCTGGACCGAAAAGGGGAAAGCATCTGAGAAAACTATTATTTTTTGGGGTGTGTACGAGCCTCGGCTCTTTCCCATTGTTTTAATCGCTCATCCGCGGGACAGGAATTCCACAACGCCTCCCACCCAGCGGTCATGCTAGTCGTGTTCATAGAATATTTGAGCTGCTTATTAGCAAATTCGTTGTTCATTGTTTTTTTTTTTTAATTCGTTTTAAATTCTTCTGTTGAGTCAGTGATGTGCTCGCGCCACAGGTGGGCTGTGCTCTCTACACCTGTCTGCAGGAATGACATGTGATGCTCTGAAGCCTCACTGAAGCGAAGCGGACCGTAGCGCGCGTCCACTGCACAGCGCGAACGTGACCTTTTAGGTGGACTACAGGCTGTTGTGCTTTTGAAACCAGAGGGGAAAACTAGCAGGTATGACAAATGTCTCCTAAATATCTCTAGTAATCTTTCCAGCTCATGCAGACGCCTAAGTTTTGCATGTTCCCTTAATTTAACAAAACCAGTGTAGTTTGGCGGCTGCAGACTCAGCCTCGTCTCGTTTTTCACGCGGCCTGCTAGCTTTCTCTTATTTGTAAGTGTCTTGTGGCAAAGTTAACTAGGAGTGAACAGTAATTCCACCTTTATTACTATTATTATTATTAGGTTAAGTTATATTTCTCCAAACCTTAAGAATCTCATGAACATCGATAATTTAAGGGAAAGCAAAATGTCCTCATAAAAGAAAAATAGTATAATATTTATTAATTTTCCAAAGTATAGTAGTAGTAGCCTATATATGACGTATTTTGCATACATAAAATGGCAATCTCCTGTAACTGTCCTTAGCTGGAGCCAAAAATGTATCAAATGTAGCCAGTTTCACCACAGAATGTTACAAAACACAATATATCAGTAGAAATGTGGTGAAAATTACTTTGTGGTGGAAATCTGGAAAACCACTTCTAATGTGTACTTTGAAGTTGCTGATATGCACCCATTGGGGTAAAAAAGGTGTGTACTTTTTGAAAGGGATCAATCCCACTGAAATTTTTTGTCTGTTGTTTAGAGAGTGTATTTTATTACCTCTAGAAAAGTGTTACAAAATGTCTGTTACAGAAATTTTAGATGTTACAAAGTTTGACCCCTGTTGCAGTGTTATGTGTTTGCAGCCCAAACTAAGCTTCAGTGAGTACATTACACATGTGTGTCCTTGTCTTAGTTTCAGTCTACTTCTCTCTCGTTTCCTTGTGTTGTAACTGGTCCAATGGTTTTTCAGCTAACTTCAGTGTTGATTATTCCCATATTAAGGCCGCATTGACGATTGTGAGGATGGGAACGGTAGGTATAGCAACTGTATGTGATACTTTTTAAAAATTTGTTTTACGACTTTCATCCTGGTAACCACCGAAAGCATCTCTGTGGGAGTTCTCATCTTGTATTTCACCCCAAGCAAAATGTGCTCTAGGACTAGGCCTAATTCCAACTGTTTTAAATCTTCTCAGTGTGATGCAATGAATTGCATAGTTTGTAGAACAAGTTCGAGTCAGTGCCATGCTAGTGACACCTGCAGGTAGCTATTTGCCTAATATAAAATATATAAATATAAAATAAATGTACAGTATTTACACTAAAAAGCAATATGAATATTGCATTAGGTTATACCTCGGAAGTATCATTAACAATGCTCTTTTTTTATTGTCAGAGAAAGCATGTTTTGCCATAAACATGCACAGTGCTGTTTAATGGAATGTATCACTTTTGCAACTCTTGCAAAAGTATTTCTGCTTAGCTCTGTTCCAGACAGGCCTAGTGAAATTACAGAGCCCATGTGTTCTTTCCCAAGTCCCAAATAGCAGATTCACTTTGGGACAGAATGGGATGTGGTGTAATTGAAGCAATTATTGCAGGGATATGTCACATTATTAAAAAGCATTAACTAATCCATGCATTTCTGGGTCAAGTAGAAGAAGGAAAAATAATCCTTGCAGGTATGTTCTGCCATAGTGATATGATAAATTACAAATTTACATTATTCAGAGGACGGAATTCATCAGGGTGTCTCTAGGATTGATGCTGTTCAAAACTGCACTTGATCAAGAATCCAGCAGCTTAACAGTTTACCTTAAATGGATAGTTCGCCGAAAAAATTGACATTTTGCCATCATCAGTGCCTTTCGCACCGCAGGATCCATTTCGTAGTACCCAACCTAATTGTGGAACTACCCAATTTTTGTCGTGTTTGCAGGAAGTAGGAATGATTTCAGTTCCTAGAACTCCAAATTAGCTCCCCTTCCCTTGTTGAATGGCGCATGCAAATGAAGCACTTCCTAGTACCCACTGTGGCTGGGAAATACTCATGCACCCTCATGTTGTTGCAAACCAGAATCAATTTGTTTTGTATGTTGAACATAAAAGAAGATATTTTGATGGTTCCCATTGACTTCCATAGTGTTTTTGGAAGTCAGTGAGAACCAACAGCTGTTTGGTTCTTCAAAATATCTTCTTTTGTGTTGTACATAAATAAGAAACGTACAAGTTTGGAATGGCGTGAGGGTGAGTTATGAGGGATTGTCAATTTTTGTTAAAAATATTCCTTTAAAGCACTCAAAAAATTATTCTCCATCCATGTTCAGTTTGTTTAAAAAAATATATTTTCATGTGTTATCCATTGTGTTAGGTTTCCCATTAATAAACAATTGCATTGTGTTAAATTGACATGTTTTGGTTAAACTTAGTCTTTTAATTTTAAAATAAAATGTTTCAATTAAATAGGCCAAAAATAATATTTAAAGCTGGTTCAGTTTACTTTAGTAAATAATGTAAATACAACACAATTCTTTACAACCACTTTACTGTATTTATTTGAGGGAGTACATACTGCACATGATTTTACTTGTTCAACTAGGATTTCCCATCATGCTTTGCACAGGACTGGATATGTAGAGTAAATGTTGAAATAAAATGTTATTTTATGCATTTTTATTAAGATTATCAAATTGAGATTTATTAATGTTCAATGCTCTTTTATGTTTGATTTTTTGAGTTTCTTGTATGTTAATGTTTAGGGGGGGTTACCACCGTGGTAAACTATAGAGCATGCGCTTGGGCTGAGGACCTGCTAGCCTGATTTTAAAATTAACTTGATTGTGCATGCTATGGAGGTAACAAAACCATATTAAGGCTATGCCATTAATTATTGTAATAGTAGTTTTTAGGTTTCGTGCAAATTATTCCTGTTGTTAAAGTTGTAAAGATAATGTTGAATGTAATTACTGAATAAACTCATCAATTAAACTGGATTATTTGTTTGGGTTGAAGGTGACTATTTGAGCATAACTAAGCTTAAACGACTAAATCAAAGTCAAGAATGTTAAATTGATTCAATTAAACAGCATTTAATTGACTTTAGGTAATTAACTTAAGTTTGCTGAAATCAATATTGTTACTTAAATGCAACCTTACTCAGTTACATGGAACCTGTTGACAAAAACAAATTTAAGTAAGGCCAACATAAAATTTATTTAAATGAGGGATAGTTTACCAAAAAAGAAAAGTTCTTTCATCATTCACTCACTCTTGTGTTGTTCCTAACCTGTATAACTTTTTCTTTTATGGGTCTCAAAATGTTTGTTTTTTGTGTTTTTTTTTTAAATACAGTGGTCTTTTGAACCTCACTTTTATTGTTTGAACAAAAGCTGCTGGAACATTTTCAAAATTATTCCAAAATCATTTAAAAACAAAAAACAAAAATCAAATTCAAAAATCTTCTTTTGTATTGTGCATGGGTATAAAAAATAAGAGAATGTTCATCTTTGGTCAACTATTCCCTTAATAACAAGTAGACAAAAAAGTTTACTTGCAATTATTAAATGTGTCCCATTAGGACACAGTTAGCATAACTGAACCTTTTTGTAAGTTCTACTCCAATTTACTGGGCCTGCATTCCATTACAGCATTTCTTCTGTGTCGACATATCCCAACCAATGCCATTATTTTGTTAAGTGCATATTTCAGACTGTACATTGGCTCTGAAACTGATTTGCACAGCAAACGTACAAAGATGCCATGTCTGCTCAGAGATGCTTTCAGTTGAATGTGTGCCAGGAAATATGTGTGTGTTTTATGTGTGTGTTAGTCTGGTGAAGTCTGTTTTTTGAGTGTTAAGTGATGTGATGAAGCAGCAACAAAGGTGGTCAGTACAGGATGTTTGTGCATTTGAGCATGTTTGCTTTTTGATGAAAGGCCCAATTGTTGATGTAGAGAAGCGAAATGCCAAAATATGCTAAACCAAAAAAGAGACAGCGGCTCTGAAGTGATTTTACAGCATACACACACAAACAGTTTGTTTATGTGTGAGTTTGAATGGGCATTGCATGAGCCTGAAGGGGGCTGGCATGAGTTTGTTTTTATCATGTGTTCATCACCGGATTAATTATGTACTAGATGTGTGTGTGTGTGTGTGTGGGTGTGTTTATATGTGTTTGTTGTCTGATACTATGGTTACCGTGTCCATCATTGCTCTGTGTTTGCTATGGCTGATGCTGTGAATAATTCATTCAGCCCTTCAGTTGGCAATATGCATCAACAGCTCATTGGTATCCATGAGTAGTTTCACGTTTGTGTTTGAATAGGAGATTATGAAGGTGAGCGCCCTCTGTATCCGTATTATAAGTGGCACGCTGGATTGATTAAAATCTCATCTTCCTGTCTTTCTCGGTTTTCCACAAGCACTATAAATATGATTAATGAGATCATACGTCAGGCCTTGTCTGCATGGGCCAAGTGTTTCCAGTTGTATCATGGTTTGGCTAAAGGCAGTCCAAAAATGAAAAATACAGCCAGGGGGAGAAAAGAGTGAGAATTCTGTAACATTGATATTGATTTATCTTTTAGTATTTAAGTAATGTTACACTAGTAGATTGATATCAGTATGGTTTTAATTTGGCCTCTGGTAATCATTGAAATTGATCTTATGCTTCATTATATACAGTATGAGTGAGATTAATATTAAAGTGGATCAATATTGATTGAATATCAGAGAAAATACAACAGTTCAGAATACTAAAAAATATGTACTTCAGACAGAATATATATATATATATATATATAATGAAAAAGTAAAAAAATAAAAATAAATAACTTAAAGACTGAAACTTTCATATATTCTAGATAAATTGCATGTAAAGTTAAACAATTAAAAAACTTTTTTTTTTTTTAATTTGATGATTGGAGCCTACAGCTCGTCTGTCAAAAATCCAGCATCTCAGAATATTTTAGAATATTTCAAGATAAATCAAAATAAAGGATGTGTAATAGTTATGTGAAGTTATGTTTGTTATGTATGTCCATGTATGCACTCAGTACTTGGTCCGGGGCTCCTTTAGCACAAACTCCAGAATCAGTAAAGAGTGAATGTAAGTGATCAGCCACATGAACTGATGAGGCATTACTGAGCCTTCAGCTCATTTGCATTGTTGAATCGACTGTTTCTCATCTTTCTTTCATATGGGCTTTAGGTCAGGCATGTTGGCTGGCCAATATGGATGAATAAAGCATTGAAAAATCTCCTGGTAGACGACTGCATTGACTCCAGATTTAAAACACAATAGGCCAGTGCCTGCAGACATCACAGTTCACTCTGGACTTCAAGCAGCTTGGATTCTGTGCCTCTCCTCTTTTCCTTCAGACTCCAGACCTCGATTTCCAAATGAAAAGGCAATTTTACTTTTATCTGCTTGTCAAGTCTAACTCTGGTAAAAATGAGCTTTTAAAAGGCGTAGACAGTGTTTCTGTGCTTCAGCTGTTTGTAATTTCAAGACAGAAAGAGTAAACAGGCAAAATAAGAGAGACAAATAGTTAGGCATTGCTGACGAATGACATTTATGCATCTGATAGCTGTTCAATGATCATTTGTAACAAATGTGCCTGAGCGTGTGAGGGGGAAAAAAAGGGAGGGACTGAAGAGGGAGAGAACGAAAGAGAAGAAATGTTCTGAGGATGAGTCATGTGACGTTTGTTTGGCCACTTTAATAGCCTGTAGTCATGTTTGCATGTAGTGTCGGCAATCAGATGATGTTAGACTGTTTTTCTGAACTCTCTCACTGTTTAACTGCCTCTTACTCACACAAGTTAGATTCTGCAAAAGCTAAACCTGCAACCCTTTTTACTCTTTCCTTCCTTTATAAAGGGATGACTCAGCCCTAATTGTTTGTGTGCAGAATGAAAAAGAGAAGGATAGTAGATGGTGGAAATAGAAACTGTTGAAGAAAGAGATCTATTGAAGATAGGGAAAAAGGAGGAAAAGTCTGTCAGAGATTGACTTACAAAGTCAAGCAAGAATGTTTGATAACAGGAAAGAGGGAGAAGTGTTTTGTTTGTGAAGGTTTTAAAGTGGTCTTTTGACTAATCATCTGTGGGTGGGGCTTTGGGTGTGGGAGACTGTCATCAATGTTTTCCCTTCATGGACTTCTAGAGCAACAGAGAAGAAGAGAACGAATACATTTGTTTTAGTTAGAGAACGAGAGGGGGAGAGAGAGGGGAAAGCTGTATTAGTGTGTAAGTGTAGAGGATGGACCGTCAGCATGTGTGAATATGGACATACGTGTGCTTTAGTAGATTTTGGTGAATGTTACACGCCGAACTGAGAGCAACTACCTGCATGCGACAAAATGCACACGCAGATGTGTCAGACACACGTTGAAGATTGTTAGTGAAGAAAACCGTGCACGAGGGATTCCCTTAAAGAGAAAGAGAGAGCGGAAGAGAGAGAGAGAAAGAGAGGGAGAAGAATGAAATACCGCCGCAGGGTAAGACTTCTTGTTTTAATTACATCTGTGTGGGTGTGTCATGTATGCCTGTTTTCCTGTTTTCAAACAGTGACGTTTTATTCCGTAAAGGTGAAAATCAGTGCCTCATTTGGTGTTTTCAGCCTATGTGTGTGCATGGTGGGTTGCAGACATGTTCTTTTAATTGTTTGAGAGAGCACAGAGGCTTTGTTGTTGATTTGCCAATCCTTTATGCGTAGCAAGCTATAGCGACACACTGCACAAGATCTCTTTTCTACGAGGGCAGTCTGCCTGTCTTAGTGTCCCAGATAGAGATCACTCATATGGGCTGCTGCACAGCAAAGAACAGCCCTTATATGGAAGAGCTGGAGACTTATAAACTCAGAACGGCTCAGTGCCAGATTATACAGCAAAGTTGTATTACACCTCCCTCAGGGAGTACACTATCCACATTCTCAAGCTGTAGAAATGGTGTCCACAGGCTACTGCTTTTGAAATAACACATAGAAATCTCCGTTAGATACATCCTCTTACTGTATCTTATTATTTGAGTCACACAAGGAGCTCAAATGGCTCGAGAGCTCTTTTACACCTGGTATTTCTTTTGTTTTGGGCAGTTGCAGAGTTAAAAGGGGTCTGAAACCTTTGTGATCCAGTCACAAATTATGCATGTGACCACTTCATATTTTAGTGTAATCTGTCCTGGTGTATCATGGCAGCAGCAAAGAACAGTGCTAAAATAAAGCCTTGTTGTAAAACCTTTGCATTAAAGTTGTTTTAAATGTTGGTTATGTATGACTATGAGTGATGCAGTATGTGTATATACAGTGTTTAATATATATTCTGTATACATATATATATAAATCAGATATTGCCTAAATAACCAGATGTTGGTTGTGCTGCATCAGTCGATCGTTGTATGACATCAAAGTCATTAGAAATCATTAAAGACATTAGAAATCAGCTGATGGCCAATAAATGATGCATATTTTATTGGGCAATAAGCTTTCTTTTTCGATTTTCTTTCCCCCCCCCTTTATCTCATAAAAGAGTAAATGATTATTGCAGGGCACAGGATGGTAGTCCCCTTGCTTTAACCAAAAATGACAACAACGAAAACCATCAGTGCATTATTAGTGAGCAAACTGCACATGCTAAGCTGCCTCATCTTTCAATTTGACATGTTCTTGCTGTGTAATATTTTAGGTTGCTCATAATAAATGGCTTTACTTATTTTTTTATATAATGTTGCCTTAACCTACATTTAATAGTTCAATAAAATGGCATTGTATGACAAAATGTCAATTGGATTTACAGTGAGCAATGCACTGATGTCATAAGTAAAGTATGCGGTCATGAATTCAGAGACCTTCCCTTACATGAAATCCAGTCACAAGCGGCCACGAGAGGCACATTTTAGATTCATGTAAACACCAGGTGTAAACCGAAATGTGTCTCAGTTGACCAATTGTGGTCAGATTACCCAGGACAGATGCTAACACCAGGTATACGGGCCTTAACCATGAAGAGTTTATATAGGGTCTGAGATAGCTGAGGTGGACCTTGTCACAGCATCTGCATAAAATATAAACTATGTTTGTATTAAATAGTGTTTGCCTGCTGCTGTTTATCAATTGCCAGCATCAGTAGGTAATGTAGAACAAACTTATTCAATACAGCTCATCACTTCATAGTGTAAGTTTTGTTTTTCTTCCGTTATCAGTTGTGCTCACTCATGTTTCATGTCGTCAATCTGACAACCCGCACGAATGGTGAGTATTAGGAAGAGGAGGTGGAAGAAACAATATTTCATTACCCATTTCAACCACTAGCTGTGATATATATTATGCATATATTATTCCCCTTTTTACAATATGTAAAATAAGTCTCTGGTGTCCTCAGAATGTGTCTATGGTAATATTATAGTGAGTTTCTTTGGTTGGTCTTTTTTAGCACTTAAAACCTGTGAAGTTAGATTCTTCATGATATATGACCTTCAAATAAAAAATCTGTGCACATAGTTCCTAAACAAGCTTTTATGTCAAAAACAGTCCAAACTTGGCTCCTGCTGAACTAATAAATCTTCAGTCTGTCACATCAGCTCAAACAAGTTTTGTTAATAACACTCAAGATTAGAAACTAAGAAAACTTGCCAAAAAACAAATCATGATTAAAAAAAGAAATCATTGCATCATAAAAATAAACACAACAGGTGTTTTTGAGTTGCAAGGGGTTTTAAACTGGTTTTAAAAAGCGTGGGTAAATTAAATACTTCTAATGGAACACAGAAAACATGAGGGAAACGGTGAGTAAAGAGTTCATTTTAGAGACAGATATCATTATCTTCTTGAGCTTGTTTTCAGTGTGCGTACATCTGCATCCTACTGTGTAAGCGTGCATTAGAACATAAACACACACAAGGCGAGGAGAACAATGGATTAAGAATGGCTAAAGGAAAGATTTAGAAGTGCAGGTGTCTGGGGAGAGGGGGTGTTTGGTGAGTCGTTAAAATCTTGTTAGGCATTTTAGGGGACCCTTATCACTAATTCATTGGAAAAGAATTTGTGGAACAACAGTGGAGCAGAGCCAAGGAAAGTGAACATCCACTCACACACTGTATTACTCCCAGCAGATTAGTGCTTTAGCTTCCACAGGTGACCTTCCTGTCTTTCTCACAAACACACACACACAAACTCGCTCTCTTTCTGAACCCACTCCAAAGACACACTTCCTCAAACACTTAAAGTCTTGTCAGATTTTCCACTGGATATACATGCAGAGGTACCAGCACTAACTCTGAAAAACAGACAACTGTGTGTCAGGAACCACTGCCAAATATTTCCATGGCGCCCTTCCTTAGTGAATTTGTAGTGTGTCTTTTAGTGATTTGTACAGCCGTGGCCAAAAGTTTTGAGAATGACACAAATATTAGTTTTTACAAAGTTTGCTGCTAAACTGCTTTTAGAT
>JAUMHP010000046.1:9439968-9459672 GCA_032361065.1 Enteromius trimaculatus
GTTCAACAGGCATTAAGAAAACATGTTAATTTCAAGTACTCGTATCACTGACAGCAGTAGTACAGCCTGGATATTCTTGTTTAAAAAGTCTTCAATTTAGCAACCTGCGTGTGTGTCAAGTCTGAGTAGGAGGGGCCGGGTGGAAAAAAAAACATCTCCAATATTTTGAATTTGAACTGCAATACCTAGTTCAACCACTCGGTGTCAATACTAAATATAGTACCTTTAAGTAAAAATAATTCATTAATTTACTTTTGTAGAGAAACTTCATTACTGGCTATCTCCGGTGTCTCAGACTACAACATAATCCTGTAATGGCCACCGTAGCTTCTCTAAAGTGAGAGGTGAGTGTGGCAATTAAGCATTGGTTGCAATTCGCAATCTCAACCTCTGGATGCTGCTAAAATTTACACACTGTACCTTTAACACCATAAGACAATCCACTATCAAACCAACAATTTTTGTTAAAATTCTTCTGAACTTACCCTGTTCAAACTGTCTCTGCACGCTCTCTATCTCCGCCTTATTGCCACTTACCCTGTAGATACCCTCTGTTGTCAGACCTGAGGGAGAGTGTTGAATAACCAGATTATTTTAATGTACATTTGTCTATGACTCATTGCAGGCATTTTAATAAATTAAGTAATAATCACTGTCAGAATACTTTTGAAGTGTTGAAGAAAACTTTTTACTATCTTCATTGTCAGACCATAACTGAAACCCAGTCAAGAAAAAGAGTGAACTAAGTGCAAAGCTATGCTGTGATGTGATTTAAGACAGCTACAGCCCATTAAGTATCTAATTTTAACTGGACACTGCAATAATGATAAGCTTATATGGTTCCCTAATCACAACTGTTATGGGCCGAGTATGATGGTGAAACAGTAACAGCAAATGTACCTGTGGCTTCAATATAACGAATACACTTGTCAATGAACACTGGGATAGGTCGTTCAAAGGAAACCACATTCACCAAGGGCACCCCAAAGTAGGTACTCTCCAAAGGCTTAGAGATAGAATGACGAGGCTTTGGTCTTGTTTTCTGCCAAAGAGCAATACAAATACAGCTTATTTAACAATTATGCAAGAAAATTAGCATATTTTTGGCTCCTTAATGAAGCCTCAGATAGAAGCAATTTAAATATTAACAATATTAAAAACAGATGAGCATACTTTTTTAAGGTCATGTAAAATTACTAAATAAATGAGCCTTACTTTGCCTGGTCGGCGAAGACTTTTTAGGATGTTCCTCTTTTTGGGATCTTCTCCTTCTTCGTTCAGTATGTCTGCCTTTAATACTGAAACATCTTCATCTTTTGACCTTGAGAGAGTGCCAATCTCATCATCGCTACCAATGGAAAAGCTGGTGCGGAAACTGCTGAACTTCCCCAAACGTTTGGAACGATCACGGTAAAGACGTGGCTTCACCCGTGCAGCTGAGAACTTACGACGTCTCTCCAATGAACTGCCATCGCCTTCACTGTCTGAACCATTGCCTCCTCCATTGGAGTGTATCCGATTGGAATTGCGAATAGTAATAATTTTGCCTTGTGTGCTGTCATGTGGCACAGAATATATGCTGTCCTCATAGCTGGGGCGGGGTTTAGAGACAGCATCCATTGGCTCAGCATAGTCCGAAGGATCATAATCTCCTCCTAGAGGCCACGTCACATTGGATGTAAGGGAACGGCGATGGCTGACTGCATCCACATACGGATTAAAATTTGGTTTTCTAAGGTCAAATGTGACACTAGGTTTGGGTCTTACTTGTGGAGGAACTTTATTATTTAGCTTATTTTCAAAGGTGCTAAGGTCAGAGATCACAGCGAAAGTGTCACCTGAGTCCAGGTCAGGCAATTTGAATCCACCGTGGGAGGTGAGTGTGTCATCATGGTAAGGCGGGGAAGCTTCCATGTCTTCCTCAGAATCTAACAGCATTGTTACAGGGCTTGGGGAGCCACAGTGTGGCGAATACACATTCTCATTTGTGCTACTGGCTTCTGCGACATTTTCATACATGTGACTGGCCTCAACGATGGTTCTCTTTTCTAATACCTCTGTGAAAAATTGTTCCAAAAGGTCCAGTTTGTGTAGTCCTCCAACAACTCCTCCAGCACCACAGACAATACTGCAAAACCGTCCCTCAAGTTCACGGGCCAGTTCTTCACCTTGGACTAGATTTTCATGAGCAGATTCAGAATCCAGAAGCTCAGTCCGGGTTTCCCCCACTGCAAGCAGTTGAACTGGGACAATGTCCTGGACCTCACACAAAAAGGCACACAGGGTTTCAAAAGAAGCCTTGCGACTAGCCGAGTATACAGCAATGTAGCCATGCACCAGCCGACTCTTACGAGTGGCAAAAGAAGCGTGGTATGACATTAAAGACAGTTCAATTGTATGCTTGTGACCACCAATTGTTTGTTCTAGCAGCACTGAAGTGCCACTTGTCTGAGGAGAGGTCGGCTTGCAATGCTGAGGAAGAAGGAAGGGTGCAAGGAGTTGATCAATGTCATAGGAGTCTCCACACATTAGGCACATAACAATACGAAATTCAGCCTCTGGGCTCTGATCCTGTAATTCTCTAATACATGGAGGCAGCGGAGGTGCAGGTGGGGAACAGCTACTAAATGTAGAAGTCCTCCTTGTTTCAAGTAGAACCTTCAAGACCTGATTGATCTGCTTTTCGTTTACATTTCGCCCATAGCCAGTGCCTGGGGAGGCAGGTTCCAGGTAGTTACACTGCAGTTTTATGGCTACCTGTTGACCCTGTGAGATTAATGCTTGAGCAGTCTCACCACCAATGTCACCCAGTCCTCCAACACCTCTTTTAGTAACTAGTAAGAGTGACAGGGGAAGCTGAGTCATATGGTTGTCCCTTCTGCCGAGTGTGGACTCTCGCAACTTCTCGATACTTTCAACAATGTATGACAAGGATTCTTTTGAATTGTACAAACACAGGCATCCATGGGGAGTAAATGTGGATGTATGAAATGAATTGACAGGAAGTCTAACATTACCCTCGATGGGCCGAAGGACAAGCTCATACATTCTACCTTCAAGCATATAATGATCGTCATTGGTACATAATGCCCGAATCTCATTGGCTAATTCTCTGGCAAGACCATCTTTGCCCAGTATTACAAGATTGATTCTATCTACCTTTCCATCAAACATATTGGACTTTCCAAAGGAAGGGTATTGTGCAGGGAAGCACGAAGCTAAAATCTGCTCAATTTTGTTGTCAACACAGTGTGGGCAGTTCGGACATGTTTCTTTTGTAGGATGATACACAAAATGGATGTGTTTCAGCACTAAAGCATCTCTTTCGGCTTGCAATTTCTGAAGGGCCTTGAAGCGTTGTTCTTCACCCAACACTTCTTGAATTGCTCCCATCTTCTCTTTACTAGGTTTGGCATCTACCTCAAGTTCATAGAAGAGCTCAGAGTACTCTAGCAAAAGCTCCTGAAAATCCTCCTTTGCCCTGTCTATGATTGCTTTCTGGTGCCGGTTATAAATGTCCAAATATTCTGGCTCCTCCAGCCACTGGTAGAAGTCTTCGTTCATGATGAAGCTTCGGGCCTCCTCCCAGGGTTTGCCTGGGGTAACGAAAGGTGATGATGCTAATTTCGCTTTGAACTCATGACGCATCTGGGCACGCTTGCATTCATTGCGCAAGTGTTCAAGGTGTGCATCAAAGATTATTTCAGCAGCCGTAGTGTCTAGCACATCAAAGGGGATACGCTCATCCTCCATGTTGTCAAGATGTGGCGTGTCCTCCCATGGTGCATCATCCAGTACCACAAACCAATGATCGAAGTCTTTTTTAGACTCAAGGACTTTTTGGACCCCAGACCAGCTCAAATGCTCAATTTCATCCAACTCGGACACTAAGCTACTCAAGGCAAGTGGAAGAGCGGTCAAGTATGCTTTCCGACGCCTTTCAGTGTGTTCTTGTTTTAGCCTGTGAATGTGTTGTTGAAATAGCTTCTTAGCTTTACTCGTACCTTCTAAAAATACATACTCTTTGTATTCAGGTGAAGTCTGCATTCGTCGGCTAACGTTGGGCCATGTTTCATTGTGATTCTTCACGATGTGATTCACCAACCACTCATAGCGGTCCTTTGCAGAAGCAATTAGTTGACTCTGGTGTTTCAGTGCCTCAAAGTAAGGTATGATCTTGGGCTTACCTCTTCCCTTATCAATAAGCTGTATTAAGGTAAGGAAAGCCAAATCAACATTGACGTTGGACCGTGCCGACGTTTCCACAACCTGCAAGTTCTTTTTCGTAATGGCAAAGGTATGAGAGTCCTTGATGTATCGCTCCACACCCTCATCACACTTAGTAAGAACCAGCACAATCGGCTTTTTTGTCTTGCTTAAGTGATTGTATAAGTTTGTGACAAATTTCATTTGATCATCAAAGTTGCGGTTCATACCACGACTGACATCAACACAAAGCAGAAAGCCATCCACCTGCAACTTGCCTTCGGGCATTTGCTTCTGTTCAAAGTCTTGCTCCAGTCCCAACTGATCAGTGCAGAAGTACATGAGTTTTTCTGCGGAAGCCAGTTTGGTAGAGGCAGCTCTTTTAATGTAGGGCTGTAATGCTGTGCTGCGATGGGGCTGAAACGTCTGGTCATCAATGAATTCGGTCTGCTCAACCACATGCATTCTACAGTCTGCGCCATCTTCCAAAACTCTCCCCACCTCTCCCCAGAACAGGAAGTGGTCATTGTTGACAACCCGGCCACCGAAGTCACTTGTACTTAGCACAGAAGTGTGATCAAGATGGAAGTCATCTGCACTGGGGCGGACAAAACGGTTACAAAGGCATGATTTGCCAACTCCACATTGCCCCTTCTCTTTCTCGGTTCCCGACAGGCCAATGACAACGAGGTTGTAGATAGGCATTCGGGATTCTTGCTTTTTAGCCATCATCATCGTAAACAGGCATTCATCTTGCCATGCACCAAAGGATGACAAAGGCAAACTCTTTAAAATATGTCCATAAAATGTTGAAGCAAAGCCCTGTATTTTATTTACAATTTAGGATTTACTTCTGATGTTTCAATCATCTTTTCAGGTCAAGAAAACTGCTTGTATGTTTTGTCCATATTAGAGGATATTAATCAGAGATGAAACATGAAGAGGCAGAAGCAGGAATTGGGGCTAACCTATATGAGAAAAAGAGGGAGAAAGAACAAACCAATTATCAGCAAATGTGTGTGCTTTGCGTGCAAAAATGCAAGTTTTTAAATTTTTTAATCAAGCAAAAGTTCTGATTATGGTACAAGACTGGTAAATCAATTTCAATGCTTGAATAGCAATCATACACAACTACGTAAATGCTAAAAGTTGTTCTAATACCAAAACAATACCCGTTCTTGTCTTAGGGTAACTTTCATGAACTTTTTTGATCCTCTTCAAATGTTGCCTACTACAGTTAGAGCACTTCACAGTCCTTCACAATCATCTATTAATACTTGCTTTTTAATGATGTGCTTTGAACACTGAATTTGAAATCTGCTTGCTAGTTTCTGTTTATTTTGTGTTTAGGTTTTAAGTTGCCCAATTTCCAAAGCATCACTTAAAATGGTTATTATTTAAATGGTCACAATGTCAACATACAGTGTATGTTGGTTGTAAATTTAATAATGGGGCTTTCTTACTCAGCATCTGACATCACTAGTGCTTGTCTGTTCAACTTTCGATTCCAAAACATTGTCAGGGAGGTTTCAAAGTCATCCCGATTGTAAAACTGTATTGCTGTGGGTTGTTTAACCATTCAAGTTTTCAAGATATTCCGATTGTAGATATGGATCAGGTTGTAATGTGTAATTACACAATACTACATCCCAAATACTAAATGTACAATATAATAAATACAGAAAACCTTAAATAACAGTAAAGGTAATTACTCCCCCTCCCAGTGAACTGTAGCACTTAACTGTTAAGAGTCAAACAGTTAACATTTTAAAAGTATTGTCTGAGCATGATCTAATAGCATGCACATTTAAACAAATAAGAACTAGTGAACATTACCAGCATTTAAAGATTTATTTCATGAACCATCTCTGTATTATTTCAAACACAATTTTCTCATTTATATGTCATTTCAAAACCATATGGTCTTTTATCCGTGAAATGTAAAGAGGAAATTTTTAAAGAATGTTGTTGATTGCTGTTTTTCATGCAATTACATTGAATGGGAACTGGAGCTTTTAAGCTTCAGACAGGACAAAAAAGCACCATAAAAGCATCATAAGTGGCTGATGTGATGGGCTATTCCATGTCTTCTAAAGCCACCTGATACCTTAAAAAAAAGTTTTTACTTTCATGTTACTTTTTTTTGCTTTTCTGTATCTTGATGGCCCCAATCCTCATTCCCTTTCATTATACTCAAAAGAGTGGACAGACTATTCTTAAATTCATAGTTTGTCCCACAAAAGAAAACTTTATTTATTACTTTATTTTTTGGTGAATTAGCTTAGGCTATCTAAGGGCACGGTCACATATTGTATGCAGTTGTGGAAAACACTTTTAACTGTATGCATATTGAAAATTATGTATTTTTTTCAAAGTACATATTCAAAACAAACATTTATTAAATTTACAGAAAAAAAAAATATTAAAAACAATATGAAACAAAACTACTTGGAAAACAATTCTTGGACTTTGCACCAAAACAAAGACATGCAGTATTTGCATTCTTATACTGTTATGAATGCATTAAAAAAACAAATCTTAATTTATCACTTAATTAGTGTTGTGCCAAATACAATAAAACAATTCTGGCTATTCAAAATGGTGTTTTGTTATTCCTGAATGATGTATTACTCCTGCTTTCTTTTAGTGGTACAGTACCACACACACAAAATGTTTTGCTGGTGAACCCTCATGTATTATCTTGTGTTTTGACTTAAAATCACAAATACAGACCCCGTCAGGCTACAGAGCTCTAAGTAAGCGATCCACAGGCGGGTCAGGTGCAGTCCAAGTGAGCGCTAGCGAAAATACTGTTTGATTGCTACATGACATTTGAGTCTACTAGCTGCTTGACTTCCCTGTACTTGCTGTAGCCCACAGTGTTGTTATACACTGAGACATGTATGGCTGGAATATACATCAAGCACATTTGTGGTTGTCTGTGCATGGCAAAATAAAGACATCCTACGGCACACTCTTCAAGCAAATTACACAAGTGAAGTTCTGAACCCTACTGCTAAAGGATTTTACTCCCAAAGCCTAGGCCCAGCATAGCCTAAGCAAGAAAGCTACGTAATGCGGATGTCATGGTTTAGAATGAGCAGCTCAGCTGTCTGTGTGCTGCTGCAACAGAAATTACACACGGTGACATTTTCCTCGCGTATTTAAATCAGAGTACGCGGTTATAATAAATTAGCGCGACTCGTCTATGTTGGTGTATTCTACAATGCAGCGTTACATAGCGACTAACAAGGTGCACATCACGTGAGAAAATGGTCTGTCAACTTATAACATTTTGAAATCATTAGAGTGCGAGATAAATCCGTTTTCAGTGCAACCAAGGCGCTGCCTGCACAATAGACAGCACTCGCTTGTATTTGTAGATACAATTTCTCTTCTGTAACTATTACTCCACTCCTTATTTAAACATATTCGATTTACAGCCTTCTTAAATCGCTGAAAACTGTCACGTAGGTGACAGGGTCTACTTTGCTGGCTAATAATTGTTTTAATGAAACACCGGGGTTAATACACAGATACATACCAGTGCCTTTCTCCGTCCTCCCTTTCCCTTCTCAGTCCCTCGTCCAGGCCAGCGCAAGAGGGCTTACAACCGGCTCGGTTAGTGTTGTTGGAAACCAGAAAGAAGGGAAAACAAAAGACTACGTAAAAAGCCGAGGACATTAAATTCCGTGGGGGCTGTTTGATTGTGGCTCGACAGACTTGCAGTTTCCAAGGGATATTTTTGTCAGGCGCAACTTACTGCTCTCGCGTTCGCATAGAAACGGCTGCGAAAATCCACCGAGGGCTAAACATATCCAAACAAAGAAATGTCCTTTCTTGGAGGCCAGTCGTTTCCGTGCAGAAAAGGGCTTGTTTTAATTTCTTCCTCCGGCCTAAGCACGTTGGTTTAGATCTGTTATAATGCCCTTTGTTGTGGCCATAAAATGCTGATTTCACCGTGTGCAGACGGCATGCAGCGATGCCTTTACGCTGAGACACAACATCCAGTTTTTCGTAGCCAAATCACGAGCAATCTGGGCCACGCATGTTTTTAAATGTTACGAGATATATACATTGTGCGTGAGGGTGAAAGTGGTTGTCCAAGCCTCCCAATAATGGCGGTCCCTACGCTCCAGCCCAACTCTGAGTCTGCCCTCTTTCGCTCTCCTTTTTTGAGGATAAAAGAGGGTTACTGAGACAGCCGAGACTCGCCCAGTGGCGCATGGACAACAGCACAGCGCTGAGCCAATTACAAGAGCCGAGCTCTAGCGCGCGCGCGGACGCAGGCCCGACCTAAAGGCGAAGCAGCATCCTTTCAAAGACAGAGTGATTGATGTTGTTGCAGATGATTGTGATCGTATATACAGTTCTAAAAATAACGGTGAAGCAGTATCTTAAAATATGTAGTGTAACATGTGCTCTGAAACCATGTGAATAAATGCTTATTGTCAAATATCGCTTTTAGCGATAAACTATTATTTAACACACTACAATGTTCTTTAAAATAGTAAGATATTTCACAGAAAGGACATTTTTAGTTTTATTTTATTGTGAGAGAACACAGAACACGTGAATGAAAATTAATGAAAAAAATAATTAATTTATCTGAAAAAAAAACACACACACACAAAAAAACACCCTTGGTCATCCTTGGTGAATTTATGAGGTGTCTGTTTACCTGCAGAAAGCAGAGAAAGAGACTTAGAATTTGGTTTTTGAGTAATTGGGCACATAGTCCATCAACATTCTGTAAATATACTTTTATGTGTAGTGAATCCACATTTAAAGTTTATGAGATAATGAAGTAAGACTATGACCTTTTGAAAGTAATTTAAAAAAGCTCTCTTGACAGAAAGTCATGACATTTACTTTTTAAAACATGATGTAATGCTTGCTGGGAATATGATTGCCAAAATTGTAACAATGTTAATGCATATGCATGCTCACAGTGAAGGTTAATGAAGGAGAGGTCAAAGATCACCATTGTCTTCATGCCTACAGAGAAGTCACACAAAGAGGTAAGAGAGAGAGAATGTGTGAGTCTTTTATTGTATCTTTTAAATATTTTATGTGCCTTACCTAGAAGACGCCTTGTTCCCACAGTTGAGCTTTTTGCCTGCCAGAAAAAAAGATAACGTTTGATTATAGTAAGAAAAAAATGATACGTGAATTCCTGTGTTTGCTTGTATTTTTATTATAATGTATGCCGAAAGGACATGTTGTAGATTGCATGAATCTAGACACTCACCAAATATGATAACCATGCCCAAACAGAACAAAACAGCTGCAAAGATCAGCCCACCTTTCCTGATTAACTCGTAATCTGACATAAGCGCACACAGAGATATTTACAAACAATATATCCACAAAAGATTTCTAAAAAAATATTTTGCATTGATAGTTGTAAAGCACAAATTTAGCTTCTGTTTACTGGCAGTTGTGTGCAGGGCTGTGACTTTGATTGGGATATATAAAACAAGGCGCAATCAAATGCGCGACCAACATTCACACTCATTAAATACATGTTTGTAAATAAATGTATGATCATTTCACAGTTCTGTCAATTTGAGTATAATTAACCATCAGACATTCTTACCATAGGTGAAATCAGCATCTGAATACTCGGTATTTTCTTAAAAGAGAACACACAACAGGTATGTTAACTTTACACCTAGCATAAAAAAATATATATATATTTTTACTTTCTCTAATACGTCAAAATTTGTTAAATGGATAGTTGACCCCCAAAAAAAAAACAACCAAGACAATATTTGTTCTAACAATCTTTAAAATATATTTTCTGTTTTGCAGAAAAAAGTCAGTCATACAAGTTTGTGACAACATAAGGGTGAGTAAAGGATTGCATAATTAACATTTTGTGATACATGATTTTGAATTTTTTTCAAGACATGATTGTATAAAGTATATAAAGTTATCAATCTTACCCACTCCCATTGTTAGCGGTGTTGCAGGATCTCAAAGCTTTCAGGGTTGATAATTGCAGAGCAGTGGTTTGTGTGTGTGTGAGGGTGTAAGTCAAAGAGGAGTTTGAATGTTTGCAGGAACTACTTAAACTCTCTTATGGTGGAGCGAATGACAAATCAGTGAGAGCTACAGGGAGGAGAGAAAGAGTGTGCGTTTCACATATAATGACCTTCAAACCCTTTGCTCTGACCCGTCTTATCCAGTAAACTTTAAAACATGCACATAAACACAAGCCTTTGAGCCATTTCTTAATATCTAACCATTGAGCAGTGATGAATGTGCCCTTGTAATAAGCCGACAAGGTCATTAAAGCTCATTGAGAAGCAAGAAGACCATGAAAGACAGATTTAATCTTTGAAGGCTAAGATAAATAAATAACTCTTGATGCAAACCACAAAAATGATATACACACACTGTGTAATACACCTTTTATTTTTTAAATTATGTTAATAAATTACATTGAGACTCCATTGAGATTTATCTGTTAGTTCTGTTTCATTGGGTAGTTAAAAATTAATCGGTCACATTCTAAAGAACAAATAAACAAAAGTGTTGAGACAAATACATAACTAATCACTTTAGTTTCATGTGGGTGTATTCGTAAATCTAACAGCTTGCTTCAGTAGTTTTTTCTTGTTTTCGAATAAAAAAACAATCAGATGTTTTCTTAAGTTGGAAAATAAACCTATACTATTCGGATGAAAAAAAATAGTCTTCAGAAACAGTAATGCAGTTTTATTTTTCAGCAAAAACGTCAAATAAAAAGCCTGCTGCATTACTCTCAGTGTGAAAGAGACTACGGTTCATTATGCTGCTCCAGTGTATTCAGTTTTTTATTTTTGAAACTTTTTATATGCAACATGTATTGCGAGGAAATAGTATTTCCTCCTGAACAGTAGACCTGCTCAGATACACAATATACAGTGCATTTAAACAGAGTTGGACAGTTTACAAGTCCTGGCATTTTGTTCTAGACCAGTACAGTAATGTAATCCAGGATTTTATTTAAGAACATTAATATTCCTAAAACAAAAGTCTTTTTTGCATCTTCCTTATTTAAATTATGAATTCAGAATTTTACATAAATATATATTAACTGCAAAAATGCATGTTAAAATGCAAAAAAAATTGAAAACTTATTTTGGTACTTATAACACAGTAATGTAATCCATGTTTTTTATTAAGAGCATTAATATTCCCCAAATAAAAAACGCATTTATAAAAGTCACAAAGACTTTTAAAAAGTTATTAAAATTTTAAAGTTTTACATATAGATATATAAATAGAAATATAGATATATTTCCTGCAAAAGTGCATGTCACTGTCTGCTGTGTCACTTTAAAAAAAATAAATAAAACATTTTTACATAAAAATATTTACACAGCATTGTAGAATGTCAAGATTTGTTCTTTATTGTTGTAGAAGGTCATGGTCGCTCTTGCTGTAATTAAGGAAACAGAGCCAGAAAGACACATGGATAGAAAAAAAAAAAAGAATGGTAAGACTGTTTGTAAAGGAAATATATGTTAACTCATGACAAACAATAATATGTGTCTTTGCATGTAAAACTGCAAAGGTGATTACCTGCATCTTGCTGTATATCCACATTAAAAGTTGCCCTACGTCACTGTAGATCCCTGGACGTTTCGCCTTTCCACAGCCGTCTCCCCAACTTGTTACACCTGTGAGATACCATTTGTCATCAACTTTGCACACCAGTGGACCTCCACTGTCCCCCTGGAGAGAGAGGGAGATCGAAAAAGAAAAAAAGAATAGCAAATGGACTAAGTAAAACAAATGAAACAGTGCTAAATTCAAACTGCAATATAATATTGCACCAGAAGGTGGCAGCATTTGTAAGCTTTTGAATATGAGAAGGTGTCTAACCTGACAGGAGTCTTTCCCTCCCTTAAGATCTCCTGCACACTGCATAGTCTTAGTGATACGTCCGTTGTAAACATTATATGAGTTACACACATCTGAGTCTATCAGGTTTACTGCAACCTCCATCAAACGAGTGGAACTATTCTCTGCAAACACACATGTAGAGAAAGGCCAGCGCTATTGATAGATTAAATATACATTCAAGCTCAACAAAATACTTTGGCCTGCATATACATTACATACCATCCCCTTGCCTAATAACTCCAAAACCTGTGGTCCAGCACTCTTTGCCAGGTGGAAATTTCTGGTCAAACACAGGCAGGCAGGCGGGCTGTATTTGACCTTTTAACAGTATTTACAAAAGGTGTAAGCGGTCAGAAAAGGTGTTTTTGATGTACATATTTATTCTATTGTAATGTATATATATTATTTATACAGTGCTATGTCAGTTAATCTTAAATTTAAGCTTGTCCCAGACTAAATTGCATGTTTGAGCTGTTTCAGATGAAAGTATCTTGCTCTGACATATCTTAAAACATGTCAGTGTCATTGTTCTGTGTGCACACCTGTAATATTTTCTAAGGCATTTTTGTAAAAGTTGCTTCAATATCTTAATTTAATTAATGCCTAGTCCTGGTTTAAGCTAAGTCCCGTTTGTGAAACCGGGCCTATGTGTTATACATCATATAAGAAGGGTTTTCATGTGTTCATAATTCTTTGTGTGCGTGTGTTTGTGTACTTACTGGCAGAATTACTGAGCTTTAGTAAGGCAATATCATTGTCGTTTGTCGCTGGGTCATAATTCTCATGTAAAATTATTTGCTTTATATTAAAAGGGTTGAGAAGCTGGAGCTGGGACACCAAACCAATATACACTTTCCAGTTACTAGGCAACTGTGAGCCAGTTTTTCCTCTGAAAGGGAGAAAAAAGCAAAGTCAATCATCTATTCATCCATCCATGCTTTTTGCATATTGTTTGCTAATGAACTTAATTGGAATTGCAGGCCATGATATTGTTTCCAACTTGTAGACTATAGTCATCACATCTGTCTAATGTAATGTATACTGACTTGGGGAAGCAGTGAGCAGCGGTAATGACGAAGTCTGGAGCCACCAGAGTTCCTCCACATGAGTGAGACCCTTTGAAATGCAGACTGGCTTGCCACGGCCACTGACCGTCAACAGACGGCCTTCCCCCTATGATCCTCGATCCTAGTGGCTTTCCGCACTCTACATAGAGGAAGAATAGAAGGGAAAGTACAAGAGTGTTTAAACTTAGATAGCATTATCATGTACTGTAGTAAGAGTGTAGTGTACTCACTGCTGCACTGCAGGGACACAGTCTGCTTACCAGGACAGGACATACTACAGTTAAAACGAGAGTGTTACACACACGCTAGAGACCAAGAGTGTTTTCTACTTTCATATTTCTTCACACATTTCTGCATCTAAATATACTAAAGAATTATACATTTTTATACTTATTGCCATGTCCACAGTGTTTTTTTCGTTTAACTTTTTAAAATATTTAAATGAATATAAAATGCAATATTATATCGCAGTTCTTAAGTTAAATTTAATAGTTTACTGTTTACACTGATAAGATACTCAACACAACGTAGTGACAATGCGTAGCAATATTTTGCTGATTTGCAGGTTTTTCAAATGAATTTGTACAATGTATTAGTTTTTTTATGTATTAGTTTTTTTTTTACATTATACTTATGCCCAAATTATGGTTATGTTTATGTGTAGACCTTATTTTTACATTTTGTGAGGCCAAAAATTTTTATATTTAGCATTTACACTGAGTTATACTGTAACTACACATACACTTGACTGATATATAGTTTGCATCTGGTTTTTCTCACCTAATGGGGGACCCCATAAATAATGTAACTGTCCCCACAAAGATAGGAATACCAGTAAATTTTGACCTTGTGGGAACATTTTTAGGTCCCTGGGAGCAAACAAGCTTATAAATCACACAGAATGAAGATTTTTGAAAATCTAAAAATGCATATAGTTTCCTGTAAGAGGTAAGGTGTAGGGTAATACCACATACAGTCTGTACAGTATAAACACCATTACGCCGATGTAATGTCCCCATAAAACATGTAAACCCAACACGCGTGTGCGCCTGTAGGCTTGGTTAATTTATTAATATTTAATAATTTATTATTTGTTTATTTTAGTATACATAGGTTAAACATGCATAGGTTAAAAAATTATTAGTGTATTTAGCTGTTTTCAGCAGCAACTTATATACATTTGTGGTTTTTACCTTGTATTAACGCTTGCCTGGATGGTGCTTGTAAACTGACCGTTCAAACTTTGAAATGTGAGTGAACTGGTATTCAAGACGCCAAATTCATAACTCCTGTAAAGCACACAAACCAAAACACAAAAGTTTTTATTTTTCAACCTCCAAAAACCAAATAATCTCTAAATAATAATAATAAAAATGAATAAATACCAAAAATAAAGTCTTGTAAAAGTTGTGTTTAATGTGTGCTTCTGTGTTTCAGATCACAAGAATAATGTGTTTGTGTGTATATACTGTAATACTTACTGTCTGAAGCCAAGCTGTTGGCAGGTTTGGTCTGCTATGTTTTTACTCCAGCCCTGTGCACAGACTGGGAGGAAGCTTGTGGTCTTAGAGGTCATGACCCGCAATTCATTTGCTGCACCAAACTGCACTATAGAATCATAAAGTCAAATCAGTATATGATTTAAAACTAAAAAGAGATTTTATTATTAATATGTGAATGACACTAACCACAGCGAGATTCGTCGCTGCCTTTAGAACAGTCTTTCTTTCCATCACAGTTGACTGTTGAAGGGGGGCACGTGTCTGGTGGCGATTCTTTTTCTGTGACAGCCCAAAGTGATGGCCCATAGCGCACTGTGCAGGAGTCGAAAATTGAGTTAAAAGTTTATCTGTGAAAAGTTAGAGTCCAAAAGTACCGTATTCAATGTCTGATTAAAAGTAGTAGGCAAAACAGCACAAATGACAATGTTATTAAATATAAAATATATACTCGCCTCCCATCCAGACAGCAATTACAACCAGCACAACTATAACAGCAGTACCACTCGACCCTCCATAGCAATACCTTTTGTTTCTGATTGAGGAGGCTTGAGCTCTCTGTGTTGGGACTGAAGAAAGGATACAACAATAGCTATTGACACAAATACATATTCTCGTAATTATTTAATACAGATACAAAGGCTTTAATTATTTAATTTATCCCTCAATTTATTTTAATCACCATGTTTTAAGCCCTATGTGTGTATAGGTAGTGTGTGCTATTAAATATTACTTGTCTGTACTACACAAGGAGCAGGTGTTTGGTGTATTGGCTGTGGTATGTAGTATGGCTGGACTTGGGTGGCTGGCAGCGTCTGAAGACTCGGATATGAAGGTGGTGGCGTGTTGTGATTCACCACAGAGTCATATGAGGGAGGAGACTGCATTCATAAAAAAATGCAAGAAAATTATAAATCTGTAAACACTGTTTGAGTCTCATCTGTCATCAAATAAAATAAAAAAATAAACGGTAAACTGTACTATCAATCTGAGTTGAAATGATTTGTGCATACATTGCTTAATGGAGTATCGATGCTTTTCTCTTTAACAAGGACAGAATTTACCTTAAAACATTCCTGGAGTAATTAGCCTGTTTATCATATAGTAAATATATTGCCCGTTATATTATCATGTAGTTTTAATATTCATTCATATAAACTTATCTCTAGAAATAACCCAACCACCTTCTCACCACAAGAGGGCGCAATTAATCTATTCTCTCAAAAAAACAAAATAAAAACGACTTCGACCATGTTCAAAATGTCAGTTCTGTGTTTGTTTGGTTTTTTTTTTTTTGGTTGACACAGTGGAAGACACAAACCTGCTAATACACATCAGTCTACAACACACTGGTGAGCAAAGAGAAACTTTTCATAACTTGCCAGACCAAATGTTTTATCCAAATCAAAATATTTTCCATATTCAAATGTGTTACAAATTAGCAGCAGACATACTGTAGCCTACATTGTTAACATTGTAAAGAGAGAGGAAAGCATGAAGCTAACTGAGCAACATAGGCACATTGTTTGTCTTGAATTTGTTTTTCATAATAAAGCCATATGTGGTATACTTCACTCAATATTTTTTTCTATAACCCATACCTATCAATCATTAACTAGTTTAATAGTTGTGTACACTACACACAAAAGCAGTATAGAACTATATTTATTTTGGTATAGTTAAAAAAAGTAATAAGCCTATATTTAAAATATGTTGATTTCATTCTAAACATAATTTATTAAAATTTTTACTGACATGTTGCTTAAAAAAGTGCTACTTGAGCACAGTAAACATTTCTTAAAATTAAGCATAAAATGTGTTTAATGTCACTATTGATGAGGGTTGTATGGTCTTTAAATGATATTGGTCTTTAAATGGCAGATATTACCGGGAATACACTTGCAGTATATAATATATTATATGTGCAAATATGGGATTTTTTTCCCATACAGTACAGAATTAGACTTTAGGTTTACTAGTTTAATATAACAAAAGTACAGCTGCAGGGTATTTTTTACTAAGCACATACCTATACGTAAAATAAAAGTATTTAAAATAAATCTATGTATGGGTATATTTATGTTTCACTAGTGTCTTGTAATAACTTTTGCAATAAAAATTTTTTTTTTGCCATGTATAGTGTGCTGGGTTACACTGAATGGCATTTATTGTAAGTATGACCAAATCCAGATGATTTAAATGTTCTCCATATTAAGATTTCACAAAAATCACATTGGTAATAATTCACAAGGACCAATATCCAATAGATTTTTTATTTTACTAGGATTAATCTGTAAGATTCAGATCTCCCCTTCCTTCTAATGGATCTGCAGATCTTATTCATTCTAATAGCATCCAGTAGAAACATGTTCAATATATTTCACACAGTGAATCATTCACTCAAGCACTATATAATATACCTCATTTTTTATAACCAAATAGTTACTAACACTATAAAAATATTTACAAGGAAGTTAGAATCTATATGTGTTAATAATTATTGCAGGTAACTAATGTAACTAGGACACAATACCAAGACAACTGTACTGATATACACAAGCTGATCACTATAGAGAGAGAATAAAACGTTACGGAAAAACTAACCACAAAAAGAACTACATTCTATACATAACCATGTTTTGAGAACATAAAGTATTCGTACCTGTCTGTGCTCCATAGATGAGTAACCGTTTAAACAGATCAAGAAGACTACCTGCACTGAAGATATGTATTTATTTTCTGTCATGCACCTGCTAGTGGTGCAGTACAACTCTGACATCAGAGCAGGACAAACGCTTTCACCTGTATAACTGGTTTAACAGGCAACCGTTTTAAAACAGAGTTTCATAATAAAATGTCAACAGAAACACTGTAATGCAGATGCACAAACAGAGAACAGAATTTTCCATCACAGCAGAAATGGAGAATATTTGAGACACATAGATCATATTTCACACAATATCCCACACAATTTATGAACAAAGGCCAGAAAATCTGAGTGTAGGAGACTGGCAGCACAAACATCAGTAATCACAGATTAATTGAAGGAAGGGATTTATGGACACACCTGCACACACACATACACATTAACACAGTCACAGGCAAAACACAATCACATTTATAAATAGTGTCTACACGAAACTGGTACATATGCATCAGGAAAAGATGTGTCTGACGTATTTACAAACTTAGTATTTTGTACGTCATCATTTCTATTCAGCAGGGCGTCTTTCAGATGACAAAAAACCAACACCTGTCATTTAAGAAAGAAATTCTTCTCTAATTCTTCTCTTATTATTTAAGGTATTTAGGATATTTTAAAATATCATGCCACAAATTTTTCTCTAGTTAAGCTATCTGATCGTAATATTATAAAAAGTGTTTAGGAGTGTATAAAAATAGTTTAGAATTACATTTAAACCTAATATGAAATTAAATTCTGAATTCAGAATTCCCTTAGCATACTATAGACTACTGCTTATATGTGGCAGTATACTAATAATTAACTAGTAAGCTGTTTTCTAAACTAGTAAGCTGTTATGAAGTCAGCCTAAGTCTCATCAAAACCTCCCACTAACTGATTAGTTAACGCAGATCAGCTGAGTGAAGCAACTAGAGAGTCCCTAAAATGTGTCTAGTGAGCTGCTAGCCATTCTCATGAAAGCAACCCTTGTGTGATTCACTAAGTAGAACTATGAGATAATATAAACCTATTTGTAATATATTTGTCCATACAACCAGTAAAATCCACTGTTTTGTCTAGATTTGCTGTCTTCCTATCAGTTTTGTTCTCTGGTTTCTCATGGCCCTGAGGCTGAAGCGAAGGCGAGAACTGAGCACACTGAGGACTGAGGAGAGCAGAGCACGCTGGAGGTTGACCGTTATCACCGTGTGCTGTGTGCTGGTCATACTAGCGACCTTGATAGTGGGCTTGTATTTTAGTAAGAATCTATTGCCATGCCAAGTTCTCCTTTCTCTGCCATGTTTATTTTGCTTCATTAATGCTTCTCACTTTAAAAGTTGTTTTAGCACTTTTAGAACTATAAAACATTCTCTCTGAAAATTCTCTTTGTTTGTTTCTTTCCAGCTGTTAAGTTAGTGAATAGCAAGTTTTTCTTCTGCTCCGGCTCACTGAAGTTCATTTCAATAGAAAAGGCATGTGATGGAAAGGCTAACTGTGCAGGTGGTGAAGATGAAATCACATGTGTATCCAAACTGCAGACCAATGGCACATATCCAGGTGATTACGCACAGCTACACTCATAAAAAATGTTTTAGTTTATTACAAAACCCGTTTCATGGTATTTTTGTTTTCTTATGAATTTCAAATGTGATAAATCGGTTTAAAATATAAATCTGATTGAGCTTACGTTTTATGTAAGAATGCTTTAACCTTTTTTTTCACCGTACAGAACCTTTTGTAAAATAAAAGGTGCAACTGATGTTGAAGGTTCTTCATGGAGCCAAAGATGCCAATACAGAACCTTACAGAAATTGCAATTATCCGCTGGCCTTGCTTGCTAAAGGTGAATTTGTAGGCGAACATGTGATTCATCTATGATTACCCATGTAGTGAGGCTGATGGGGGACAGACTGGTCCTGCAGGTGTTCATTAATGAGGGTGGATGGAGAACAGTGTGTGCTGATAACTGGAGGACAAAGCACACGCGGTTAGCCTGTCAACAACTGGGCTATACAGTGTAAGCAGAGCACACACATGGCACAGTGGTTAAAAACAATGACCTTAGTAAACTAAGCTTTAGAACTACATGTAAGTGCTGTTGTATTACAACATTTCTGAAATTTGATCACTACATTGATTGCATTATAAAGCAGTGATTGCGTAATATAGTGTTTATTCGATAAATATTCCATTACAGGAGTCCACGAAGTACACGAGTCCCGGTAAAAAGTCTGCTTTTCAACCCTCAAGATGCATTTGCTGTAGTTGGCAATGATTCTACACACTCTGACATTCAGAGTTTCCTCTCTGTCAGGTGAGATACACTTGCTCATTTGTGATTATTTTTATTAAA
>JAUMHP010000046.1:9459695-9474066 GCA_032361065.1 Enteromius trimaculatus
TCACAATATCGGTGTGCTCTCTTTCACAGTGACAAATGTTTCTCTGGCTCAGTGGTGTCTGTGTCCTGTTCAGGTAAAACTGTTCAGACAAGTGTGTGTGGTTCAGGATTTGATTTTAACACAATTGGACTGGGAAAAACAGGAAGTGGAAATTATTGAACCGCAATTAAAAGACATTCAATATTCTGGCAGATTATGCATGTTGTACATAAAGAAAATGTAACTGCTCTTGTTTAATAAACAACTACTTTTTTCTTTTTATATTAATTTTTTTTTAATTTAAATTTGAATGTCAATGTTATTTCCAGTTATTTGCTATTTTCAGGAATAAGGAAGCATACTAATATTTTGTTTGTTCATGTCTCTGATTATAATATTTGTCCCCCGTGTTAATACAGACTGTGGAGAGGTGGTGGGAGAGGACCGTATTGTTGGTGGGGTGGACACGACAATCAAACACTGGCCGTGGCAGGCTAGTCTTCAGTGGAACTACCAGCATGTTTGTGGAGGAGCATTACTTTCCAAGTACTGGATCATATCAGCTGCTCACTGTTTCACAGGGTAAGTCATTCACGAATGCCCCTAAATAACTCTGTTGACTAATTAAATCTGTTTCAAATGGGTAAACCTAAACCAGTTTAACAACATTTTTCTATTTACGATATAAACGCACTTTAAATTTGATTATAGGTTCGTTGGTCCACTTATGTTTTGTGACTTGCTGCATCCCTTTTCCACAGCCGGACACGAGAGTTGAGTCAATGGACTGTGGTGTTGGGTCAGACTGTAGTGGCGGGATCCAAGGGTTTCAGCGTTGAGGCGATTGTGGTCCACAATAACTACAGTCGCTTGAGTAATGACTTTGACATCGCCATGCTAAAACTCACGTGGCCTGTCACTCTTAGGGGTACTGTTCTTCATTCATCCATTCGGATTAACTGCTTTCTTATCAGATATTTTAAAATGATACAAAATTATTTACAGCTATTAAAGAGGGACATTTAAAAATTTAAAAGTCCCACTTCAGTATCTGTAACTACATTTTCCTCAATATTTTCCCTCCTAGCTGGAAATTTAAGATGCTTCGTAAAGTATAGTAAACGTAACCCCTTTTTAACAACAGCAAGAAATCTCCTATTAAAAAAAAAAATTCAGTAAATTTTGGGGGTAACTAATACTTTTAGTATATTTTAAAAAATTGTACTTTTTACTTAAGTGTTTTTTTTTCAGTGAAAAAAAAAAACCCTGTACTTTTACTTCGTTACTGTGGGAGAAGCTCCTCTCGTTACTTCATCTTAATGCTGTACAAGTGTAAAAATGCTTCCGTTTATTCCAGATTAGCCGTCTACTTTTCTCTGGGCAGTGAACGATGCCCATTCGCAAATGATTCATTCTATGGAGTCAATTCTGTTCAAATGCTTGATGAAACCAGTTGTTAAAGTGAACTGGTTCGCGAATCATTTTGAAGGATTCGTTCGATTGCCTGACGCACGGGTCGTCTGAAGCGGTGATTTGTAACATACAGTTTAAGGACATCAGGAGGGTTGAAGCCGTGGCTTTGGATCTTTAGTCAAATCTGCAAAGGCTATTGTTTTCTACCTATGAAGATCTTTGATTAACACCACGTGCGGTCTACATTTCCACAGGCTACGTTCGATTACAGTACACGATACCCCTATGACATTACCAGTTTGCTGTGCATGTACCTTATACAATAATATACAGTGCTAATAATAATTATACAGTGTTTAATACATTAAATAAGCTGTCAGAAATTATAAAGTAAGCACCCGCGGAACCCGCGTTACCTCTGCGCAGCGGCGCGCGACCTGTTCAAGAACGCCTTTCCTAACTTTAGACAAAAATAATTACGCTTACACACCGTGTTTACAACAGAAGAAGGTCCGTAAATGTGCATTCGTTTAGTTATGTTCAGTAGAGGAATTGTGAGGAGTCTTCACTCTTCTCCGTGTCAGAGGTTGATTATATTTTTGTCATAATGGTGCAGCCCTAGTGTGTGTGTGTGTGTGTGTGTGTGTATGTAAATAAATAAATAAATAAAAAAATGGATGGATATTCAGTATATTATCCAAAGTAACTAATTTTTTTTTTCTAAGTTAAACCAAACAATGGCAGTTAATGGTTATGGTTCATAGAGGGCTACAAAAACTTTATTTTAAAAAATTTTTACCCCAAAAATTAAGGTCATCCATAACACCTAACATAAACAAGGATGACTTGCAGTACATATTGGTAACTTGATTCCTTGTAAAAGCCTCATTGTGTAATCGCTCTAGCATCCTGAAAAGTGTCCGAAAGCAGTAATGTCAGTGGTTTATCATATGGACAAAAGGCCCAAATAAATGTCATTGGCTGAAGGTCTTATTCTATATATCCTTAGATTCGATCCTTCCAGTTTGTTTGCCCCCACACCAGCTGTCTGTGAAGGAGATGCTTGTGGTGACTGGGTGGGGGTTGCTCAAGGAGAAAGGTAAGAGGAAGGGGCTTTGTCATTTGAATGGATAATTGGTAACTCAAACAAGGCAGGACTGTGCCGACCTACCAGTTTTAAATTGGCATGTTTCTTCCACATTCTCTTTTTGTTTAAGGTGTTTCCTCATTCTCATTTTACACAGGTGAGCTGCCCTCTGTGCTGCAGAAAGCTTCTGTGCCCCTGATTGACAGGTCTGAGTGTTCCAAGCCCTCAGTTTATGGTCCCGCCATAACTCCCAGAATGCTTTGTGCTGGATTCCTCAAAGGAACCATAGATGCGTGTCAGGTAACCACAAATACAGGAGCCCCTTCAGAAGAGCTGTTTTTCATTGTTTTTGTATTCAGGAAAAAAAGCAATGTCCAGATATATTATTGTGACTTAGCATTCTCTCTCTTTCAGGGGGACAGTGGGGGTCCGCTAGTGTACCTTTCATCTCGTTGGCAGTTAATGGGTATAGTGAGTTGGGGAGTGGGCTGCGCACGGGAGGGAAAACCTGGAGTTTATACTGATGTTAGTCAACTTCTCAACTGGATTTATACTGTAATGGAGGTACATTTCACATAATTGTGCACATTAATATAAGAAGGGAAAATCTTTTTCTATACTGAATGTCATGTTTCGGAAACATCAATGAGAAGGTGAACCATGGACACACAACTTAATGCTTTTATAACCAGAGGAAATCCAAATCTCCTCAGAGTACAGAAATCTGTGTTCTTGAATCTAGATATTGTTCGATTTTTATTATTTTGACATAATACTGTTGTCATGCATTTTATAGTCTCACTGTTCCTGTTAGTCTACTGTATGTTCATTGTAAAGCTGTTAAAGTGTTTTCATATTTTTCTGACCAAAAACAGAGCGCAAAATAATAAAATAATAAAGCTCTTACTACATGTATTCACAAAATCAGCACACATCACAATCTTAGTTTTATCCAAAACATTTTATTTTGTTTGCTTCTTATAAAGAAATATAATATGCATGACTGACTGTGCAGTCCAGTGGGGAATAACAGGCCTGCACACTGGCTTAAAGAAACAATGGGATCAAGAATTCTGGATTATGGGCTGAGTGGCGCTATCTATTATACAGCATGTGTTTTACATTCAGTTTTACAGGGACTGATGTCAAACAATGTCTACTGTTGGTTGAGCTGAGATCGACCATCAGGATTGGTTTAAATTCCAAGTTAGTCATTTTCCATCAGTACTCCTCTAAGGCAGTGATCCTTCTGATTCTGTGGACTTTTCAGTCCTTGAGGCCTCTATTCCCCTTGGTCTTTACATTTGTCTCAACAGCCTGGTGTAGTTTAGTCTTTAAAACAACCCCCCACCCCAAAAAAAAAAAAATTACTAATTTGGGTTTATCCATTTAAAAACTCTCAATCCATCGGAGTGCTTTAAACAAAGCAAAAAACTAAAAGTTATTCACCTCTGGGTTATTGCTTTGTCTCAGGCATTTTCTCATTCAGATTTTACACAAAGCTTTGTATAAGTATTTAGAATCACAGGTTATGTGAACAGACATGTCCAATATTACAATAGTTATGGTTTTGGCTACATGAGATGTGTTTTGAGGTATCAGACAGAAATTTGAATTTTGAAATTCTGGAGTCAAAATATTAACAGAGAAATACTTTTTAGGAAAGACAGTCACCTCAAATAATGGTGGAAACTTTCCCATTGCATTCAATCCTAATGTCTGTTAAAAAATGTGATCATCCCAATTAGGCCATGATTGTATACTGCTGAGCCTGACAAATAATGCAACCAAAACTGATATGTTAATTAAATAGTGCATAAACAGATGGAAGACTGTATAAGGATAACATTAATTAAAAGCCCAATATCAAGCAGAACATCAAACTCTTTCACTGAGTGACCTGAGAAAACCTCAACTGTTTCAAAAATGTTAAATACGTTAAATGCAGAAATATTAAATGTAAGTTTAGCACAATATGATGATTGTTTGAATAAGAGGTAGTACAGGTGCTTTGAAAACGTACCTTTCCAATATTTCTCTTATTAAAAGAAGCTAAAGAGCCCTCTAAATGTGTATTGCTTTACTGACCTGTGTGCCATTATTATATTTAAAAAAAACAATCAAAGGATTAATAACATTCATAACTTTTTGACCCTTTAACAGAATAACAATAATTTCAGCTATTTCCCTTTACAATGTTAAATATATTGTTTCCAAATGAAATTGCAGTTTCAATAGACATTTAGTGATGTTACATAGGGGTATGAGAGGACAGTTACTAGATATACAGTACACATTGCTTATTGATTTTTTTCAGGTTCAAATATGGTATAAATGTACCAGATTTCTCCTACTGTTTCTTGTGCTCTATAGTTACAACCTCTGACTAGATTGTACATCTGGAGTAGATTCCTTTTGGCACTGAAAACAAGCTGCTTTTTTAAGGAAGACTGGACCAACATCACCCAAGATTCACAGTAAAATTTATAAACAATTGCAAAATCCAAAGACCTGTAAAAATCAAGCATTCAGTACTTAATTGATGAGCTCTCTAAAGCATTTAGATTTCAGTGTTTTCTTTATATTAACAACAATGTTAAAATATCATTAAATAATATTTAACTAAAGGAGACAACATTTTTAATTGATGGGATTATCTGGTGTCAGCCATTTAGAGTTTTGTACAGCACCTCTGTAGTTTAGCAACAGATTATTAGTACATTTGATCTACTGATTAATCTTATTTAATTTCTAATTGAATGACAGACCTCACCAGACTTGCTTGACGTCAGTCCCTTCTCTTGTCTCCACGGAATTCCCTGAATCCTTCAAGTGAAAGTTTGAAATGCTTATTAGCTAAACGTCTGAAAATCTGCGAGATCTGCTATATCCAGCCACATCTCGATTATTAAATCTACATTTACATCATATATACTGTTTCATTTAGTTAGTTGTTTTGCATGACTGTATGATGATGAGTTTATTGCCTTTAAATATTGCATTTTCATTATGTCATAGGGTGAGCTGCATGGTTTTCAGGTCACAGTATGTCTGTTTGCATCGAAAGGTTATATATATGTATTTTTTTCCCCCTTTTTGGTGTTCATATTTTGTTTAGCATTGAAATTCACCAAGCTATTTTTCAAGTTTCAAAGCTGATGATAATTATGTTCAGTATGTGACAATTATGTTTCAATATTTCAATAAAAAAGCATTACATATAATGTTTCTACTGTTATAGTCAGCCATGTACTCCTAAAACTTCTGGCCATTTAACACATGCTATAATGCATTGGAAATTATTTGAAGCAGCATTTTCAGTGTTTCATTCAGGGATTTCTCTAAGAGGATACTGATTTCTACGGATTGTCAAGTATCATTCATTAGCTTGTATTTACTAACTGTTTGGTGGCTTTTGCAGCGTTTTTTTCCTTTTTTTTTTCTTTTTTCTTTTTTGCATTGTAATGTTCTGCATTGATTCAGTCATCCTCGCCAAATGTGGCGACAGAAGCATTAACAGGCACCTGTGTTTCATTTTCAAGCAAAAAACGGTAATGAGGTTTATTTTGAACTGGACTCAAGACTGTTCAAATAAGGCCTAATTCTCCCTTCGTGGTCTACTGATTTTTTTTTTTTTTTTTTTTTTGAGGTACTGCATTAAAACATGCAGTGTCATTAACCAGCTATGATAGTCTGTCACTGTCAGTGAAACAATGCAAATCACTGTTGCATAACTGATCTTTCTACAACAGATATATGTAAAGTCGATTGCCATTTGACAAACAGCACTGCATGTTTTTTAATTTTTTTTCTTACACAAGAAACCTGTACTCCTTTGTACCTGTACTATTTTAGTCACACCTATAGTACAAATGAGGCCATGGGCCCTTCACAGTTTTACAGTCCAGTTCAATGAACTAAATGAATAGCATAGCTACATTTATCCCTGTGTCAAGCATTGTTGAAGAAAATATTTTTTCTATCATAAGAATAAATACAGTCCACATATTCTGTGTGGGCCAAGAAACTAAAGTGCGTGAGGCTGCATGTGTGGTGCATATTCAAATGCATATACAAATTTAAATATATGCACAAATACATTGTGCCCCTTTTTTTTTTCATATCTGCGTTTATGCATCACCTAACTGTTTAAAATGATTTGTAAATGTCATCAATGGAAAAGTTCTGAATTAAAATCTTGTTTAAAGGGGTCACCTGATGCCCATTTTCCACAAGTTGATATTATTCTTTAGGGTCCTAAAAAAAAAAAAGTTTAAACCATCTTTTTAAACTATCAAACTCAGCTCTGTTGTCAGCAAGCCATTTTCTCCCATATTCCTTTAAATGCTAATGAGCTCTGCTGACCCCGCCTCTCTTTTATGGTACTGTTATCTTTAGCCGCGGAACTTGCATTATTATGAAAGGTGATTTGCAAAGATTATAATCACCACTTCTGTAGATGAAGCAGGATCACAAATGATTCAGCATTTAGATAGATCAGGGGGCTCATTCCCTTAAAAAACATGGCAATCCACTGCGTCTTCCTCGGCAAAGATGTCAAGAGTAAAGGACGACTGCTGTGTTCATTATCACATCCAACAACATAACACCTCAGTCGCTTAAGGGCCAATCTTGTCTATATCTGCTCTTGCTAAGAAACTATTGCAAACTGATGTCAGCTTACTCATGGCAGAGCTAAGGTAATGCTGCATTCACGCCATGACGTAATTATGTAATTCTTGTTATCTTGTAAAAGTGGATGTATGTCGCATCTGATGACCCCTTTAATTGGCCTACTGTGATTGCTCTCTATAATAAAAACCTACGTATAGCATTTGTAAACACAGATGCAAAAAAAAGAGAGGGCACAGCATGATGGCTGATCCATGTTTTCACGTGCATGTGGGACTGTGTTTGGTTGCACGCTGTCATGCTTTCTTTGGTGTAGATTTGGAGCCCGACAGACCGTTCTCTGTGTTATCAATCCCTGAGGAGGTGACAAGGCACTCCTTACTGAAAAAATATAGAAAGAAATAGGCACAATGAACGGAAGATAATATATAGATGATGATAAGGACGTTGTTATATAGATATATGCAAAATATAGATATTACACATACTACTATTTCTAACATTTTTCTATCAATTGTTTTATAATTCATTGTTATTGTCAAGCAATGACATGGTCCATATCTAAGGGTTTGAGAATTTAGGCTTATGTGTAAATCGGTTGCCATGAACTCACTTTTTTTCCTCAATCTTTGCGAGAACGAACAGAGTGAAGTTCTTTAGCAGCATGAAGGCCATTAAGAAAGCGATGAATCCGCCAACACAGGAGGCGATGATAATGGTGAGTGTGTTATCAACCTGCCTTACTGAGAATAGGGTAGCCAGAGAATACAGTGAGGAGAAAAAGGCAGAGGAGAGTTATTTTAATAATGACCTTGAAATGTGATGTTGATGCATCCTTTTCTCTCTGTAACTCCCTCTCTTCCCACCCTGCAACACTTACATTCCTCTACTACATATAGAGTGAAAAAGGCGCTGTGATTCCTGCCCTTCTCTTTGGGGTTTTTGCCAAAGCAGGTGTAAACACCTGCATCCTCAAACGTTACGTTCCAAAGCAGGATGGAGATGTTATTTTCTTTACTGGAGCCGAAATACTCCACCCTCTCACGGTAAATGTTCACTTTATTTGGCTCCATATGATCCGTTGGAATGACAGAATCAGCCACCTAATTGGGAAACAGAAACATCAACTATTATTGTTAAACAGAGCATATGTAAAGTTCAGCCAACACTGGCTCAAGATATGTTTTTTTTCCTTTGAGACTGTTAGAGGTGTGAAATTATATACTAATATACTGATACCTCCAACAGATCTCCTTAACTTTGAAGACTTTTACACTTAAAAGGACACTTGCAATGTGCTGCACAGAACATGACACCAGAAACCATATCAGGTCAATGGAATGATTTGTAAGTACTGTTCCCTTTCTAAGTGCCCTTGAAGGCATACAAAACCAGCTAGAGATAAAGTGAGGGTTTCTATTTATATTTCCATTTAATCAATGTTAGCAACAGTAACTCATTTTAAAATGTTTTTTTTCTGTTGGTTTTTTTATGTTATCTATAATAATTAAAAGCGGAATGTAAAGGACAACCGACAGTGAACAATTAATTACAAATAATAATGAATTATTTTATCCATCTCATTACGCGACTGCTTACCAAATAGCATAAATAAATATGTTGACATGAAATACTAAAATTAAATTATTTTGTAATTATTTCAAGAAAATAAACAGTCTATTACAACATTATAAAACCAAAGAGAGTGGCAAGACGAACACTGTTCTGAAGTCCTCTGAAGTTATTGTAAATACAATCGATAACTAAGACGCAAGATGGCGCCAGTTGCGTTTGTATGAAAGCGAGCGAGTCCGCGGTGAAGTAAAGGCATGTCTGACCGCTGGATGACGCAAGAACAGGCACAGGAGCTCTCGGGAGCAATGCCCCAAATGTACGTATTTGATTTAACAAAAACAGCACAGATGCTTTTATTTTAAAAAGGCAAACGCAAAAATCCTAACATCTTATTTTCAGGTTTAAATAAGGCTACATTTTAAATCACAAATTTTCAGTGTGGTCTCTAATTATTACAGTCTCCCCAATACAGTTTGTTGGTTAGTATGCATAATATTAAACATTGGTTGTGTCTGTGAGGTAATATTCTATTTATGCAAACCACATGCAACTGCAGGCCTTTCTGCTGATTCTGCTTATTTGCAATGTAGGTTACACTATAGGCAATCCTGATTATCAAACTGCCAATTAATAGGCAATCCCACGATTATTAAACTGAATTTCTGTTACCTTCTGCATGGTGCCGTTATCATTGAACTCCCATTTGAAGTAGAGGTTAGTGATCCCAATGCAGCTGGCATAAGTGCAGGGCAGAAGGACTGTGCTGCCATTCACTGCTTCTAGAAATGGAATCTTACCAGTATTCATCTCCAGAGCATGAACGCAACACACACCTGAAACAGGAAGACAAAGCCTATGAAGATGCAAAACATTCCTAGACACGCAGTGTCATTATCAAAACCCACAGAAAGAAGAAAATCTATCAAAGCTCATTAAATTAATGACAAACTGAAATATGCACAAACACATATACAATGCACCCATTTATTCTCCCTTGCTTTCTCTCATAAAGGCTATGTTGAAGCTCCATTTACCACAACCTTCTAATTACTAGCCCAGAGTGATATCTACAATGCAACAGCTGCCAACCTTTAGAGAACCTGTGTTCATTTTTAGCGGTTTGCTCAATGATTATTTCAGCACCCAGACTTTCAAAAAATAAATAATGTATAAAACTGAGAGAGTTTACTGCGTCAATTTAAATAGTATTGAGAAACCCCCCAAAACCTTGTTCTTTTATAAACCCCAATGAAGCAAATAAATAATCTAAACAATACACAAAAACAGTGTATGGACAGTTCTCGGAGGTGTTTCGAGCACAGTTGATTATGGAGTTTGAATATGTCAGCGTGTAGGTTCATATAACAGCTTTCACATTTCAGATGTGGTTCTACAGAGATACTGTTTCATGTGCATAGCATTTTTATTCATCTATATTTAACTCTTTCTGTTATTGCCGTTTACGATTACTTTTTTGGTCTTCTATTACTGTGAAATGCATAAGAGCGTCATTTATTATATACGTGTTCTCTTGCTTTATTGTGAGAATCAATTTGTTGATATTCATGGTATATTTCAGAAGTTTGAATGCAGTATTGCAAGATGACAGTGAAACTGCATGTATGGACATTGAAATAACTATACATAAACTATATAGAATATATAACATGTATAACTGTGACTATAAATGTATTATTGTGGATGATGAATAAGCTGGCTGTGGTGACCTTACATACACACCTGGGCTCTCTGACGTCAGGTGTCCAGAAGTTTGCTTGGCACGCAATGTGACAGAATGAACATGTGCTGGTGTGAGAATGCTGAGTTTACACAGCTGTGCAATTCGTCAGGAGAAGTTTCATGAGCGGAGAAGAGGTCCTACCAATCAACTGTACCCTTTCATGAGAGATATTTTAAACCAGGACACGAGTGATTGTGGAAACACAGTGTACTCAAAGTTGATTTAATCAAAGTGCTTGTCATCATGTATTCTAAGGGACATTATGCTTCCGTTGCAGAAATATAGCCTGCACAGAAACATTTAATTGCATTTAAATTGATAAGGAAAACGTTTAATGAGACCCTAATGATTCTCAGTAATGTATCTTCCAAAATACCTTATAAAATAAAATAAATAAATACATAAAAATAGGCATACATTTCAATATTTTGATTTAATATTAAAGACAGAGTTGTAATATAAACCCCAGATACTTTGAAACTATGTGACGAAATTTTGTAATATTTTAAAGTGTCTTAAGCAGTTTCCTTTAAACTGTCATGATTTCCAAGACATGGTATCTTCAGCGTCTTTTCTTTTATCTCTACTCTCTTAAAATCTGTGATAGCAAGAATAAAGATCTATGTAAAAACTCCCCATTATTAGCAATGAAACAAAATTCCTTACTGTAAGTCTCATTTTGCGTTAGTCTACGGCGTTCCTAGTAAGCAGCGCGGGACGCCCCATACACCACTCTCACATACAGTACATAATTTTCTGTGACAACCATAAAATGCCATCATAACTGGCAAATAAGCAAGATAGAAATATTCAGAGCCGTGTCACGCCTTATTTAAATACAAATACAATTATTAAATTCTTAGCCTAGCTTAATGAAATAAAGCAGTGTAAACATTTTAACATGATCAGAAAGACTGTATCGAATAAAATTTGAAATGACATGACTGTGAGCAAGTTATAACTCTGACCACAGTTTCCTCTGCGTAGTTCAATTTTCAGAGGCAAAAATGTCCCAGAAATTTGAGCCACTAAACTAATGCTGACTTTAACACTCTACTGCTTCTCTGCAGTGCAACATTAGGAGCTGGATATGAGCGTGTCTCTGTTTAGGGCATCGGAGAACTGCATAGACCTCGCTTTGAATATGAATTTTTTATAATGAATTATTAGTACAGTTACTACAGGAATACTATATACTCTCTGCCAAAAACAGTAATTCAGGTTTTCTAGATTTAAATCAAACTCTTAACTGAACAACAGCATGTTTTTAATAGGAGAAGGTAGAGGAGAGTCTCACCAATGATGAGTGTGAGCAGAAGACAGGACGCAGTTCTTTCTAAAGGCATGCCGCCGCTGCTTCCTCTCACTCGCCCTCTGCTCTGTGTCTCCATCCTCCACTTCACTTTCAGGTGCACCTGTCTTCCTCAGCAGTTCACGTCCAGTTTCGTCAATTTCCCAGAAGTTCTCAAGACGCTGCCCAGGTGGCAAAGGCTCCTGTACACTTCTCAGCAGTTGTGCACTAGATCAATCTGTGCTTGAAATTCCTAAAGTCAAACATAAGATTCCTTCTTTCAAAGGCCTGTCCAGGTCTCAAAGGATCTGCCCAGCTGAAAAGAAGTTCCTAAAACTCCATCTGGCTTTGTTTTTCGCTTGTTCAGTTGCCCCCTGGCCTGTAAAAAAGGGAAGTTTTAAACATAAGGTTAAATACAAACTCAAGTACATACAAATAATACAAATCCCTATATTTAAAAAAGTCTGTTATAACCTCACCAAGAGGGATCAGCTGACAGAACGCACCCAAGTCAGCAAGTTTTGACCAGAATTTGGTTTGTATAAAAGCATACAGCATACATGCAAATTAATAAATATACATAAATCTATTTAGAAATGTAAATAAATAATAATAATTATACACACACGCTATAACTATTTTTATAAATATTATTTATTTTATAATTTTTATTTATATTTTTATATCTGACATCATAATAATATGGATATATCCATTAATATTTACATTTATATCATATTATAATATATATATATATATATATATATATATACAAACATTTATATTACAACTACAAAGATGCAAAAAGGATGTAATATCTTGTTTGAATGCAGTTACTGTAAATATGAACACAATGAACTTTTAAATAAGTCCATTATTCTGCATTATAATACACATTTCTGACTATGAAAACCCGTCCGAAATGTTTGCAAATGACTCTCAAATGAGAGCTGTGTGTTTTTGTGTCTTGTTGAGTCAGCATGTGCGTGTGTGTCTGTGCCGTACCTCTGTTAAGCAGGTAAATCTGTGTGTCCTGTTTGGAGAAGCAGAGGGCATCAGTCCACAGAATATGCTGCACACAAATCCGCAGTGCTTTGGTCCCGATACTGCTCAGACACGCTCACAAACACCCTCTGACACACACACGCATACACACACTCTCACAGACGCACCTTTTGAGGGACACGCGCAATCCAGCCGGTAAAACAGAAGTGAAGAGCATTGAAGCAGTGGAGGTCTGAGGACAACTGCAGCTAGTCTGTTCAACAGCAGCCCCCCCTCCTCTCTCTCTCTCTCTCTCTCTCTCTCTGAAAAATCGGCTAAAATCTGGCTCACACTCAACTTTTCCCCTCCTTGGCTGACTGCCTGTCTCTCCCTTCCTTCCTCTCAACCCTTCTATCTCTGCTCCTTTCCTCTCTCCTCCTCCTCTCTCTCTCTGAGCAGTAAATGTGGGTTCAGGTTGTTAGACAGTGTTATTTGGGGTCCGGAGTCTCTTCTGCATTGCAGTTTTTAGAGAGGCAACAGGGAGGACAGCTTCAGAAAGCAACATGAGGGGTCCGCCGACACCTCAACTGCTGGGATACACATCAATTAACAATGGCAGGGTGACGAGAGTTCGTTTGACCCCTATCAACAAGAGTGACATGCATTGCTGTCCCGTACTATGGAAGACACAGATGAATATGAGCATACTGCACATGTGTGTGTATTGGCCTCTAAAGTGACTGCGACTTTGAATATGATACTGTGTCCCTCTCTCACACAACCATGATAAATTGGCAGAATTGAGTTTCCTATGACTCTGCATTTCTCAACCCCACCCCCTCTGGTATTGATAATAGGCTGCACCAGCAGTGTCAGGTTTTCTTGGATCAGGGCAATTGTCATCTGAAACCAGAAATTCTGTACTTGGGTAATGTAAACTAGGATGCTCTGTAAATAGGTGGGAAGAGCTGCATTTGTTTTTATTGGTGCATCACTGGAACAAGAAACCATGATGAGTTTCTTTTGCTAAAGGACCAGTGATCAGTTATTTAAATACTGAGGAAATATCAAGTTCTAAAAGTTTTACAAGTTCTAGCTACATTTTAAAGCTGATCTGCCTCAGCAGGCTAATGGTGCTAGTCATGATTAAAATGACTGAGATAGTTAATCAAATCACTCATTGCTTATAAAGGCTTTAATGTTCGTGGAAACCGAACATTCATTCCTGCACAACACTTTCATTCTGACCATGAAATTTAAAAAAAATGCAAGACACCAGTAACTAAACATTCTGTTGCAAATGTTTAACAATAGTGTGTCAGCAATATCCAGTCATATAAACTACTTAACATTTTTGCTACTTTTTGGCCTCTAGATAAAGTTTTTGGAAGACCAATTCTTATTAACTATTAACCACTTCAATAAACTCTTAATTTGCTGTTTATTAATAGTAAAGTAGTTACGTTTTGGTATGGGGTATATGATTAAGAGATCTAAAATATGGTCATTCAGAGTTATTATTAAGATATTAATATGTGCTTTAAAAGTACTAATAATCAGTCAATAATATATGCATGTCTTTTTTGTTTGTTTATTTGTTTTTTTGTGAGAAATATTAAACCATTGATGAAACTATGTTTTTGAGCTTTCACCATAAGTCAGTATTTCA
>JAUMHP010000046.1:9479797-9490622 GCA_032361065.1 Enteromius trimaculatus
TATGTGTGTGTGTGTATATATATATATATATATATGTGTGTGTATATATATATATATATATATATGTGTGTGTGTGTATATATAAAAACAAAAGACCTGAGTATTTAAAAGGTATTCTAACACATGTAAATAAACAATAACAATACAGGTTTTCCTGGTTGGTTTGGGAGTATACATTAGGAAATACCTTACTGTAAAATATAGTAGGGTTTATAAAGGAGATTATAAAACAGCAATAATATTTTTGTTGAAGTGTGTATTTTTTTAATGTTACAATATTCGCAAAAGACTCAATATCCTGTAAAATGAGATTAAATTTGTTTTTTTTTGTTTTTTTTAACACTTTGCCTTTTTTTAAGGGACTAGCATATATCTTGAATTTGGCATATTACTTTAACCTTTGACTCATCGCCTTATCTAGAGGACAACCCAAAAGGAGTAGCACTATAGGGGAAACTACCCTACACTCCCCTATAGCTCAGAGGATTTTGTTAAATGTATTTTAAGAAATGTAAAAGTTGAATTGTACCTGCGGAGGTCTTGTGTGGAAGACCTGAGCAACAGGGGGTTGGAAATGAGGCCTTATGGGATGTGGCGGCTGGGCTACAGGACGCTGAATCGGACCAACTGAAGCAGGAAAGACTCTTGCTCCAGATGGAGGTGCTATAGGCCCTAGAGGCTACAACAGTGATAAAGTTAAAAATGATACAGGCAATGAAATGAAGTGAAAATTTCGAGTGAAATAGTAACTATTTTATTTCACACCGGTTTTTGGTTCTGCGCAAGTCTCAGTGCAACCTGCTGAGTAAGATCATCAATCGACATCCCAGCCAGAGTACCACGCTCACTCTTGATTTGCTGTAGAACCCGGGTCAACTGATCTCTAATGCAGACAGAAACAAAACACAACCAGCAAACTGAGTCAAAGGAAGACAACAAAATCTACTAAAATAACACTCCTAAAAATAGTTTGAAAGCTTATCATAAAACTATGATTAGAATACCTTGTGCATTGTGGGAAATGTGAGCCCAGTCTCTCCAGCAGCTTATCCAGTTTTCCTGCTGGCGCAGGATTTGTGGGAAGGGGCTTGGGGGAGGAGTTACGTGCAGACGTTGATGGCATGAATGTTTGGGGAAGGCGCACTGCAGCTTGGGGTTGAAAACTGGCTCCATGATTATTTGGTAATACAACAAAGGCGTTTGCAGAGGCAGCTGGAATGCCTACATGTGTTTGTGGTAGGATCTGTGGGGCTGGTTTGACAGGTGCATTGGATGAGGTTTGAGACAGAGAGACCGACTGCATGGGTATTTGAGGACCAGGTGCATGAGATGACATGGGGGCATAAATGTTTGGGACGTGTGACGTTTGTGGACCTATCGTGACGGGTAAGTATGGTGAGGTTTGAGGGGTTGGGCCAGAGAGTGGTGGTGTGGCCCTTTGTGATGGTGTGATTGAGGAGTGGAGTTGTGGGTGAACTATAGGAGGAGAAATAGTGGTAGTTGGCAGACCACTGTTGAAAACAGGATGGGATGCAGGATTCTGAAGTGGACTCATTATCATCTCCAACTTCGAAAAACCAAAAATAAATGACATGCAAAAAAAAATATACATTACTTATAGAATTACTTACATTACTTATAAACTACACCAAAAATACTTATTTAAAACATTATTTTACAATCACATTATATTCATAAATATGATTGGCTAGGCCATATTTCAAACTGCAAAGCCAGCTACTGTAAATGGCCATTTTATCAACTCTACCAGATTTAAAAAACAAGAACAGCACATCATATGTCATCCTACACTACCATTCAGTGGTATGTATCCACTGACAATTGTTTTTGAAATAAGAGACCGCTGCAATTTACTCAGTATCTATTTGAGTATTCCAAGCTCTCTAAGCATTTCATGCCAGTTTTTGTTAAATTTCTACACAAACATACTTTGTTTATTGAGGTACTTATTTGGTGAGTGCCTGAATCCAATTGTATTTAATGGGAAAAGTATAAAAAGCACTGCTGTAAACAACATGTTCCTCTTACAGTGTGACCATTTGGATGGTAAAAAGAAATGTAAAAATAAAAACTAAATCCAAAAACAGTGAAAAAAAAGGTTTTAAATCCAGAAAAAAGGCCTCAATCCTAGTTTTATTGGCACAAGGAATCAGTGAGCATCAAGTTGCTTCTATCCGTAATATTTCAAAGACGGCAGTATACAAAAAATGAAACAAACGTGTATTGTTTTGTATTGGTGGTGAGATGAACAGTTTAAAGAATAAAACCCAAAAGAAACAGATTTTTCTGCAGTGGCATCTTATTTTTTTTCCATATATATATATAAATAATGTTTTTTTTTTCTTTTTTCTAAAGGCTCCTGTAACACTGAGGACTGGAGTAATAGCTTTGCCATCAAAGGAAAAATATATATTTTTAAAGATACTCAAAAAGTCTTCACTTGTAATAATATTTCACAATATTATTGTTTTGACTGTATTAAGATCAAATAAACGTTGCCTTGGTGAACACAAAACACTTTCAAAGACAAAAAATAAACTTTTGATTGCATTTTCCATACAGTAAACGCGAGTCAACATTCAAAGTGGATCAAAACCTTTCATCAAAGTTGCCCTAAAAAAACCAAAAAAAAACCTATTCTTGTCTTAGGACAACTTTGATGAAAGGTTTTGATTCACTTTGAATGTTGACTACTGTATTATATATGAGCAAACTGACACTTACTGTAGGCACTGGTGGAAGATACGGGAGAGCAACTAAAGGCAAACTGTCAAGCTGTTCACCTCTCTGCAGGAGTTGATGGTTTTCATTAAACTTATTCTTTGAACGGAAAACAGAAAGACAGAGTGAGCAAAGCCGCTAACTCCCTTCACCTGTAATCCATCTATATTAGCTCCTCCCATTACCTTTAGTTCCACCAGATTGCTGCGGATGATCGCTACATTCTGCTCCCACTTCTGCCGCTGGTGCAGGTGGTTCTGGGAAGGATTTAATCTGTCCAGAATATGCCCAAATCCAGTTTGAATCATATACCCTTTACATAGACAAACGTATTGTACATGCATACATCCCAACAGACATTAATTCACCCACAATACCTGAGAAAATTCAGATATTTTTCAGCGTCTGCAATCCAGTCCTCCACTTGAGAAAGCGCAAGCTCTTTCTGCATCTCTAACGCAGCTTTCTGCTCACACAGACGCAGACAAAAATACACAGTAGTATTTTCATTACACTGTCTGTGAGATTTCGAAAAGATGTTTGCTGTGAAGGTGCAGCATTTACCTCATCTTGAAGAACGGTATGACTGGCCTGCTCTGCCTGTCTGCAGAGTGTCTCCATTTCCACCCTCAGGTCAGCTATCTCCTGCTCCCACGACAGCCTGTCAAACACACAAAAAAAAAAAAAAAACCCAGATAAACACAGATACTGAAAAATTATTGGCTTCTTTTATGTTTTTAATTTTTTACTTTTCTTGATTCTGTTCCTCAATCAGCATCTTGAGTTTCTTTTCGGTGTCCTCCAGCTCCTGAGCCAGTCTAAATCACACATGCATTCAATGACCCATCTTATATTATATGCCATCAGTAATTATATATTAAAATATTTTAAACAAAATATGGTTAAATTGCGATAATATTACTGTTTCACAGTGGTTTTGATCAAATAAATTCAACCTTGGTGAGTATAACAGAACATAAGACAAAAAAAGTATGTTTGAACAGTGTATTTAATGCCACAAATGCACAACTGAATTTGATAAATTACCTTGTTTTCTCATCTTCAATCCGCTCTTTCTCTGCAGTAAGCTCTTGCCGCTTTACCATAAAGTTTTTCCGTGTGGTCTTGCTACTATTCAGTTCCAATTTTACTTGCAAAGACTCAATTTTTTCAATAAAACCCTACACAAATAATAAAAAAAAATAATAACAAAAGTACACTTCAACAATTAAAAATTAGGTGATACCAAACTACGTTTGACTAAGATGCTTCTGCAAGTAGCATTTCCCAGTGAGTCCAAAGGAGATTACGCATTGCTACTTAACCTTGTGTAAATGTCAGAACCTCTAGATTGTATATAGTGCTCGTTTCTTTATGTAAAGTTGTGATGCTGAACCTGGTACTGATGATTTCTGCTATCTCTTGTCTTTTTCATACTGTGGACATGGAGGCTGTGCTCATCCTGCTCCGCTGCATGTTGCTTCATTAAAGCCTCACACTGCTCATTCAGCTCAATACTGCAGTCTTCTAAAGCACGCTATAGAGAAAGAGAGAAAGAAAGATAAACATTAGGATCTGAAAGTCTGAGACTGTTCAGAAAATTTCTTCTTGGTTTATAATGGCAGCTGGCAACCAACATAAATAGGTGCATTATTGCCACCAGAAAATTATTATTCCAGGAAATGAATAGAACAAGAAAACAACAACAAAATCTGTAACAAAAAAGTACAGGGTTCCATGGCAGATACATTTAAATTTAGAAAACAAGTCTTTCAAAAGAACAATAACAAGGTTATTCTGTCCAGCAGTACAAGGTTGAAGTCACTCTCTCACATACACACACACAAATACTGGTTACTTGTATTTATATTTGTGAGGATATTCTCAAACATGTTGTTCACTAGCATACCTTGTACACACACATACAGGTTTCCCTGTTGTATGAAGACAATTCTATGATCATCACCTGTGGGGACCACTCTTTCTAAAGGTTTTAAAGGTCTGTAAAAAATATGATTAACCCCTGCCTATACACGACTTCAAATATCTGACATAATGAGGTAATGAGTTGACCATGCTAAATGGGGACTTTTTATTACTTTATAGATTAAGTGAACATGCCTGATTTGTACCTTATTTGTATATTATTTGCACAATACACACATCTTCCCATTTGATTTGTGCTCTTTGCACAAAACAATATATTAGTAATGACAAAAGCATTTAAAAAAGAAAAACAGATTCCATTTGCAGGTCTATAATTAAGTAAGCGTATAAGCGCAGTAGTACAACCCAAGAGTTTTAATTTTAGTTAAGATTAGTTGTTCCTAAGTAGCAGTAGATATGTGATGAGTCCTGTAATTGACGATAGTGATGCATAGATTCGCTCTTGCATAGAACACCTAATGTGCTGTATGTGGTCATCGTCACAACATGACCTGACGTTCAAAGGTTTCACGGGAATAGCAGTGATTGAAGTGTAAAGATAAAAAAAGTGGATTGAAATGGTAACCACCGACTGGATATTTTCCAACCCATGTTAAACCCAAATGATTGTCTTACACTGTAATGATTTAAGTGTATATTCACAGCCAACTACTACTAGTTCCTGATAATTATTAAGGCCTATTCACACCAATAATCATAACTATAAAGAAAAATATGTCAGCATCCATACCACTGAACAAAATGATTGTCTGTTTATTCTAAGCCCATAATCATCTGTAGCTTTAAATTCTCAAGCTCGTTATAGCAGGATTGGTGTCACTGTTTTTATTGTTCATCAGCAATCAATGTGCCTTGATTCTTATAGCAATGGTGTGGACTGTGCTATTCTTTAGCTATCTGTGCCTTTATTTAAAATGATCTTTATTGTTATTGTCTTTGGTGTGAACAGTCCTTTACCATTATAATATATCTACTAAATGAACCTCAAGACATCAAATCATTTAATTTGCTGAATGTGACTTTTAATGAGTTCAACATTACAAACAAAAATAGTCAAATAAACCTGCATATAAATGATTTTTATATTTAAAAAAAGTATAAAAAAATTACTGAGACAGAACATAAACAATTTTAGAGTTTTGCCCTTTTTTTGTTTAAGAAGTTTTGCTATGCATTCCTGTTTGTGGCTTTCATCTGACACTTTTAATTATACACCAATCTTGTTTAATTCAACAGCATATTTGTCTCCCATGTCCTCTGCTAAAAGCTCCCATTGTTTATTTTTCAGCATGTGACAAAAATCTTTTTAGGTGACAAATAAGTGTGGATGTAAATTATTGTTAAATTAAAAAGAAATTGTAAATGTTTTGCTTCACACTTTGTTTGAAATGTTATTTGCAGTATAGTTTTCTGACAAAAGCTACAAGCTGAAAAACACTGGTCTTATCCTACAAGTTATGCTGGAGTTTTGACCTCTTTGTATACCGCGTAGGTATTTCTGGCACAACTTCACCTACCTCAAAAGTCAATGGAGGGGAAAAAAGGGGCAATTGTAAACAAAAACTGCCATACCGGAGAGTTGATCATCTTCATATTATTTGCACTGCAAACTCTTTTTATAAGCTGTAATACGGTTATATATGAAGAATTTGACGTTCTTCCAGTCCCGGTTCTTTAGAGCTTCTGGTTCAGCCTTTAAACACTTCTCACAGTCACTCTTTCCAGGTACAGTAAAAGATGTGATGAATTGCATCATGTGTCTTTCCACCGCCTGCACCTCTGTCTGCTGCCAGGGATTTTTCTTATGGGTATTTTGACCTTAAAGCAGTGAAAAAAAAAAGTACAAGATAAATAAGTGTGTGCTGGAATTCCAATCCAAATTTATGAATCTTATATTAGTATTTGCATGATCAACATATTATTTCAATAATAGAAGAGGTACTTGAAGTTGAGCTGCTTCTACAGTACAAGTAATGCATCTATTCACTGCTCAAGGGGTTAGTTATTGTTGATGATTTTATTATTACAGCGAAAGAAACTACTTCGATTTTAGAAACGAACAATTAACCTTAACCTACAGATGGCTTTCTAAACACTTAACCTTGATCAAAATAAGATCATTTCAAGCAATTAAGATTTTCGCCATTTAAAGTAAAATGATTACAAAATTATTACTATTATTTTCCCTATTTGTTCCCATAATTTAAGAGTGATAATGAAGTTGCTTGATATCCACAGGCGAATTACAGAATCCATGACGGGACATCACTGCAAATATTGACTCTTTACTTATTTTGCATATTTCAATGCTCATTGCACAAGTTTTGTGAGCTGGCCGGGGAGAGGACTCTGAACTAAGAACAAGGCCTGACCTAGAATACTCCCCCATATTCCAAGCAGGAACTGAGATTGGGATGATGGAGGGATACAGGCATCTATATTACATACTACCACATATAATAGGGCTCCACTTATGCTAATTAGGTAGATTATCTGAACAAGCTCCTCTAGACTTTGTTAAATTAACATTATTTTATGACTATGCAATGTTTATACATAACCCTATGGAATAGAAATTGGGAATATTTTTGGAATGGTCTATTCCTGTTACTGCAACATTTGGCCATTTCTAGTTTAGATTTAAAGACTAACAGTGAAGATATAATATAATAAAAAAAAGTTCACCCTGAAAAGGCGGCCTCACAGCACTGGCTCCTGAAAGTGGTGACGGGGATGGTGGTGGTGGTAGTTTTTGTTTTTTGGATGGTGGTGGCATGTCATTCCTCTCAGCAGACGAAAGCATTGGTTCTATGGACAATTATTTTTTTTAAATTATCAATTCAATATTTTCTGAAAGACATAATACAAAAGGCAGAGAATACACAACTAAAGTAGTAATAGTTTTAAATTGTAATTAGTGCATAAACGTGCAATAAATCATTAAGTGTGCATTTCTGTTCATCATTTAAAGTATAACTGAACCATATAATATTTAATGCATCAATTGGCGATTCTTTCTTTAATCTCTTTTGTTAATTCTATTTTTTATTGACTGACACTGATATGATAATAGTACAGCAAAGTGCTACCACAAAGAATCAAGTGCTCATGAAGTACTTTTATCCGTGTAGCCTGCTTAGTTAAAGTGTTTGACAGCAATACAAACCATAAACAGTAGATGAACAGTGTCCCTCCTGCATTATCCTGTCTTCATCATTTTCCAGAACTTTTTCTGTTGAGGCCAAACAAAGTACAACTTAATGTGTTTTAGCAGAAATAAATATATGGTAAACACAAAACAAGCAAACAAAACACACCATCCGGATCTATCACAATTTCCTCCAAGTTCTTGCCATGGAACTCAGCTAATCTTCCTTGTTCGAGAGCCATTAGAACTTTGCAGATCTTGGCGAGGTGCTGGGTCTTCTCAGGGACTCGAAATAATTCACAATTAATTTTTATAATATGTCCAAGAAAGTTTGCCAGCTGGTCTATCTCCATTTCTATTATATTTAACACTGTTGAAAGGATTGCAGCATGCTTTCGCAGTCTGGTAGATGTCAGTGATTTGGGACACTTTGCACCACATGTCTTTGCAAAGCCACGGAGGCAGTCTGACCCCCGTAAATGTGTCATGGCTTCTGGTCTTGCAAACATGTAACCATTGTCTTTTAGAATCCCGCAAGGCTCTCTCTGCTTCACAAGGAGCTCTAAGGAACACAACATTTTTGGAGTCAGAAGAATTGGAACCGGTTGACGAAATTTTCCCATGGTGATAATCCTTAAGAAGTGTCTGCAGAGGTTTTTTTCTACTTTGGACAGTGCCCAGTCCACACTCTCTTGTGGATCAGAAGTGTCTCTCGAAATAAATGCAGACAACGGCATGCTTGCCACCTCTCCTCCCCTGCGCCTGTTAAAGAGAATTATCTGGGCTAGACAAACCTTTGCCAGCTCCGTCCAGGCTTTAGTAGAGGAACTTTCAGAGAGTGATTTGTAGCAGTCATCTTGCACTTGACTGAGATGTGTGTGCATTTTTTGAACATCTTCAGTAAAGGGAATGAGAGCAGGCACATTCCACTTGGCTTCCTTGATACTCCTCAGTGCTGTGTCCAAGATCATTTCGTTCCACCTTTCCTGATGGATGTCCTGAAACTCACTGGCATTCTTCACTTGCTGTTTGTCGTCTGACATTAAGCCCTGAGCTTTTAACAGTTTGCTTACTTGAAGCAGAGAATTCCCAAGCTTCTTTGCAAGTGATGGAATCATGAACTTGTCAGACTTATACCCACATGTATACTTGACAGCTTTGACAGTCTCCATGTACTTCTTTGGATTTACACAATCTTTCATGGTTTTTAATGAGGTGACTCTTCTAGCATTGTGAACCAACCTTCCCAATTCTCTCATCTTCTCTCGCACACACTGTTTATTCTTGGCTGACAGCCCACCTGTGTTTAACAAATGCTGACCAATATCTATAATGACTTTGTCTTTTTTTATTATATCGGTGATTGGGTCAAGATTCATGACACTAATTACTTCCCATAGTTGTTTAGACATGTTTAAAGGCACAGGCCCCGTGTATATACACATGGACTGAATACGATTTCTTCCTGGTTTGAGGGGGACGGACTGAGGTTGAAGTATACAAGTGCGCATGTGTCGCCATAGGACCTTTCTTGCAAAAAGTCCTTGACAGTATGCACAATGCATGAAATCTTTCCCCTGTGCTTCTTTGGATGGTCGTTTACATGGCACTAGTTCCCCCTTTCCAGATTCCATAACAGCAGCATTGTGAGCATAGTTACCTCTGTTGCGAATATAATCTAGCTGTTTTTTTCTCTCCTTGGAACTCTTCGGAAAGCTTAGCGCTTTAGCCACATCAGATTCATTTGCATGTGAACCTTCTAAATGCCTTGCCATCTTGGCATAAGGCTTACTGCAATACAAGCAGTAATGTCTCTTGTTGTACACTCTACTAACACCTTTTTTTTGGTATGCACTAACAACTACGCCATCTATTGCACTCTGACTTGAACATGGTTCTTCTGATCCAGACGCTTCAGATGCAAAGCTGTGCGTTTTCTCTGGTGTTGCTGTGTCGCAGTCAAGGGAGCTCAGTGAGCCAGAATCATCAACATCCAGTTCATCATAAAGAAGCTGAAGTTTTGTCTGGTTTGGTATAAGATTAGCATCACAGTCAAAGTCACTTTCGGAAGTGGTATCTGTAATGTAACAATCTGAGCTCTCTGGTGTAGAATCAAAGAGTTCATCAGAATCTTCAAGATCTTTGTCTTTTATCTGAAAAGATAATGATTGGAAATTTCACAGTTAATCGATCAGTAATTTAACAGACATCAATTGGTAACTGCTGTGATAATTAATTGTTCAGGTACATTAATAAATCAAACAAACAAACAAACAAACAAAAAAAAACAACTTCCCAATCCCAATTCTACCCCTTACCCCTACCCCTCAGTTTGGCGCGTTCACATGTAGGGGTGGGGGTGTCTCAATTCTCTTTTGGTTGGAGGGGTAGGGGGAAGGGGAAGGGCTAGATAGCCCTCCAACTGAAATTTTTTCGCAACCTCACTTCAAATGAAAGGCTAAGAGAAATTTCCAACATGGCAGCTCACTCGAGCAAGCAGACCCATAAATGTAAGTAATCTTTTCACAGAATGTTTATGATAATTTTTCATTATATTTATATTACCATCAGTCTTGCGTTTGTGTTTACGGTGATGTTCTGTAAAGAAACGTTTGAAAAAAAAAAAAAAAAAAAAAAATAGCTAAAATTTGCTAGCGGATAGCACTGATTAGGAAATATATTTTCATGTCATATACCCGGTGACTTGACTGCATTGTTTTGTTTTGCTTACGGCCATATGTGTTCATGTAAATGAACGGTGCTTACATCGGCACATGTCTTCTGACGTAAAGTTAGGAGCTAGTGACAATGGATGATGACGTATAACTGTGCGTTCACACCGCCGCCGGCGAGAGCGTCAAAATTCACCCTGGCCGCCTCGCCAACGACGCTGTACAGAGATTTTTTGAATGCTCTGACGTAGATTGACTGCTTGTCTTGTATTTAAAGGGGCCGCAAATCAAACAAACTTGTTAAACTTGTGCAGAC
>JAUMHP010000046.1:9519854-9534738 GCA_032361065.1 Enteromius trimaculatus
TATTACAATAGCCAGTCTTAACAGTTTACGTGATCTGGCTCTTTATTTGTATTTATTTATTTCTTTTATATATCAAAATACATTAAACGTGTGCGGTAAGAGGATCTGCGGCATATCGCGTTGACCAAAACACACAAGGAAACGCGTTGTGAAAAATAAGATCACAGACATCACATACGGACTCTAGAATTATCACAGAGGTTGTGAGAGAAAAACACAGACATGGCAGATTCAGACGGGATTAATATCAGCAAGTACATCTGTGAAACAAAACATTCTCTCGCGACCCCCTGTAAAACTAGTCCTGTCCGAATAGGGCTTTACTTTTAGTCATTATTTAGGTAGCACACATTATCTGAATGCCTTTGGCAGAATTCAAATTAGCCATTTTAATCTAGATTAATCTAGACTTAAAAAATTTATCTATGCCCACCCCTAATATATACACAATGCTTCTAGTATATCTCCACCTCCCACACAAATTTTCATTTTATGTAATTCAAGAAATATAGACAATGCATTTCCTAAAATTAATCAAATTAATCAAATCTTAAACGTTACTGAAGTCAAATAAAATCATTGTAAATTTACAGAAAATGCATTTTAACTGTCATTTAAATGAAGTTTTCAAACTAATTTCTAGAGGAAGGGCTGACGATTATCAGACACAGCCAATCCGTAAGCCAATCCAATCCTTATCTTGCCACTATCAACAGTCCAGTTTCCTTTCCCTCCGCATCTCGTTTTTGCATTCCCGCCTCTTCTCCTACTCTACTGTTCGCTCCTTCCATGGGGGGGCACGCAGGGTTCGAGCCGGACTTCGAGCCACGCCCTCTTTAGGGCTCTCGCTACTAGGTCTCAGGACCCAGACAGCACACCAAACATGCTATTTTCATCACTATTAATGAGGAAGCGCAAACTAGTGAATTATGAATGCGTTAAACTGAAAACAGAATTTTCAAATTTCTTTCAAGCCAAGCCCAACCCAAACATTTGTTGTCTGATATTTTATTCTGTAAGATGGACAAACATTCAAAACAGTCATACAACAAATGATGTGGGTTCAGCTAAGCTTAACATCCTGTAAATTATTGGAAGCGGTGCACCTATGAGAATGTTCCACCACTAATACGCTACAGTACAGAGTGAATAAATCATGTTTGTACATCCAAGCATAAGCACATACTGTGACTTCCCATTCCTCATGAAAACTTGGAGGACGAATGAAATGTCTAGAGTAAAAGAGAAATGGTTCCAGCTGACTATAGTAAACTATTAGACTATTTGGATCACAACATTGTCTCTCCATGCTGAAAGTGGCTCCCTCCTCTTCTCTCTAACAGACCAATACCGTCATTGCCAATAGAGAGAACAGACATGAGACAAACTCAAAAGAAACAGAGGCTAGGATAGATGTGTGTGCATGTGCTAGTGAAGAGAAAGAGAGAAAGTAGAGAGTAGTTTCCATGTGTTTGGGTCTGTTTACTTTGCGAGGTGTGTGTAAGAAAAAGTTGTGATAGAGAATGTTGTATGGATCTGTGAAAGAAGCATTGCCAAGCAGAGTGCGACTTAAGTTAGAAAGGCCACAAGAGAGAAAACAGACCTTTGAGTATGTGAATGTATGAGCCAGTTGTATTAATGATCTTATATTACATAATATATATTATATATATTATGAGCAAACATATCGGCCGATCTGGATCGGTGCATCCCTACTTTCAAGTACATTCAGAACATTAGAAACGCTAGTTGGTGCTCCAGTATAATCAGTCCGCCGAAACTCATCCAGTCATAAACGTTCCGCGGTGCAAAAATAAGTGCGATTAAAATGCGTAAAAAAAAATCAACGTGTTATTTTTGTGTAATTAATTAATCTAAATTAACGTGTTAAAGTCCCGGCCCTAATATATTCATTACCATTCAATAGTTTGTGGGGTCAGTAGGAAATGCATTAAACTAGCAAGGGTGACAGTAAAGACATTTATTATTATAATGTTACCAAAGATTCCTATTTGAAATAAACATTCTTTTAAACTTTCTATTCATAAAAGATTCTCCCCCAGAATTTTGGAATGTTTAATCCACACACACACACTGCTGCTAGAAATGCCGCATTTCAGGAATATTTACTGTTTTAACTGTATTTCTGATCTAATCAATGCAGCCTTGGTTAGACTTCAAAAGCATATAGTATTTCACACTTGTCATTGATTCATGTGATCGCTACATCACAGGCAAAATAAAGGGATTAAAATAATTCTACTCAAAACGCCACCGTTGTCTCCATCAGCATTGTTATTTCATCTCCCATTAAAAATGCAAATTCATGACTTCACTAGTAGTGGGCAGGACACATCCCATGATTCTTGGAAAAGCCCCACACATTTGCTGTATAAGTGTGTGAACTGGCCAGCTGCCATCTTCACCTTACTGTATGAGATGCCACAGACTCTCTAGAGCAATGAAATGAATCCAACAACACACACTCTCTCTATCCCAAACTTACTGTATCAGCAGACTAAACACACACATACAAGACTGTCTCTTTCTCATTCTCTAAACTAGCAGTCTAACTATGCCTATATCCACTCCTGCTTGGAGTGCATACACATGAGTGAGTGTTTGTGTGTGGCGGTATGTGTGTGGATGGTTTGTTAACAGCAGACAGATCAATTGGCTCTGCTCTCGGTACACCCACTTGAGTTAACCATAATCTCCCTGCAGACAAGCACCTACCCACACACATATACCCATATGCATACACTCTCACACACACAAACCCATCCTGTCTCAGACACACACAAACACACACACACACACACACACACATGCAGATGGTGTTTGCTTAACATAAATAGTAACAAGAGTTCACTGTCAGTCTTTTACAGTCTCATCAGTTGAATTAGACATTGATTTTTAGGATTTCAAAGGTGAATTCACAAATTCGGTGGCTCACTGTCCATTTTGGAAGACATCTGCAAAAAAACATCAGATAAACTATGAGCAGACCAGCAATCCAAGCGTTAACATTGATGTTTTGTATCATTAATTAACAGTTATACACATGAAAAATCTTATTTTCCTGCACAGTTTAGGGCCAAACCTGGGTCTAACAAAAACAAAATTTCAAAAAATCCTGAAGACTTTGATTTAATGGTTCAGTTATGTGATAAGGATGTCCAGTGCTTTCAGATTTCCGGGGTTTCAGTCACAGTTAAGTAAACTCCTACTGGTAAATGGAAACTACAGTTCAACACGTATATTTCCCAACACTATTTGGAAAAATAAAAAAAAGAAAGGAAAATCGAAAATAGAATTTCTATGACCTCCCAAGGTTAAAAACTGACCAAATGATTACAGTATTCAGAAGAAACTATAGACTATTTTTAATTTAGGTAATATAACACACAGTGTAGTGTAAAGAAAAACTGAATACATTTTTTAATTTTGCTACAATAACGTGAATGAGTGAATGTGTTATCACAATCTTTAAAAAGGGTCCACTGGCCACAAACACATCTCTAGAACCATGGTTTATTATAACTATTATATACTAAACTAATTATTATCACTTTTTATTTCAATTTAAAAAAACATGCATGGTAGTAGTAACTAGAGCTGCAGGAGAAACAGTTGTTTGGATGAGGGCCTGTGACTGTCAATCTGGATTTTACACATTTGCTCACCATGACCCTAATGAGCATGAATATATATTTGTGCGATACTGTCAAAGACTTGGAGAGGACGGGTGCTAAAGCTTTGCCTGACAAGCAGAGGCTGATAGAGAAAGAAAGACAGACAGGCAGGGGGAGAAAACGAACAACACTCTCATTAGTATCTCTAAGGAAACGAAACGGATGAGTCTTCCTTTGACGCAGGACAAATCAAAAGTCCAAAACAAGCATTAAATCTACACTACAAAAGCATGTTTTTTCATGTCATAGCAAGTTCTAGGCTTGTATTGAAATAAACAAGGCTTGAAGCTTCAAAATATAACCTTCAAAAGGTCAAGCATGCAAATTAACAGTACAGTCAAAAACAACTGCAAAAGCCAACTTTAACAGTGATGTTGTGATTCAGCAAATAATATTTGCATATTTCAGTATGTTCATTAGGAAATAGCAACATTAATTATTCACTTTTTAACAAAATAACTTGTTTCTTTTAAGCCACATACTATTAAACTATTCTTTTCTATTCAGCAGTGCACTGTTAGATGTATTCTTTAATTAAATTTTAATCTAATTTTAATACTTTAATCTTCTTGTTTTTATTATTTTCAGGTTTCCACACTGATCTTCTCAAAACCTTTCCACAGACTCCCTAAGCACTCCCTTGTTGCCCCCTGGGAGTCACCAGACTCCAGTCTGAAAGTTCCTGTGAAAGTGAATGCTTGATGATGACAGAATTCTGAGCAAATATTCTATTTAAATGTTGTAAAATGATGACAAGACATCTTCACTGCACTATTTGTACTGAGATGCAGAATAAGCCTTTAAATAAAATTACACTATTTCTTTATGCAGTGGCTTTTGCTTCATCAGGACCAATAATGTTGCAAGATCAGATGTAGACTACAAAGTCCTTCTAATGCAATTCATATAATGGAACAAAACAAGCAAAAAAAATAAAAACCACAAGACGCAAAATCAGCACATGAAAGCAGCTTACGAAAGGAGAGCAAAGATTTGTGCTTTTACAACAAATATGCATGCAGACAAAAACATACCAATCCTAAACTTCAGCCCTATGAGAGTTGTGTTACTGGGAAGAGTCAAGCTAAGGACAAATTGGGGTTTTTCTCCATTTAACCGATGATAATTCCAGCTGGGTAATGTAATGAATCACCGCACATACACAAAACACACACATACTTTGCAACGCATTAATGCTGGTGTGAGTAAATGCCCTCCTTCAGGTCCATTATGAAGGATTGTATTCTCCTCTGGACTGCTGATGGGTCAGCTAGATTACAGCTCCTCTGACCTACAGCAACCTGCTTGTCTAGACAGCTTTGGGTCAGAGCAGATTCCCCTCTTCTTAGCACCACTGTGGTGACTGGGTTTGTATGAGGTAAAGCCTTCAGAGCGTCACTTTGAGTCACACAATACCTGCATTGATGCTCTGCCTCCTTGTCTGTCTCTGTTAATCTTTCTCTGTCTATCAAGTCTCAACCTTACTGTCTTTCAGAGGCTGCATACTCTCTCCTAGTGCATTCTTTTGTTGCCTGTTGTCATCTATCTTTTAACCATTAAAACCTTTCTTTGTCTTATTCGCCCTATATCAAATTTACAATTTCCACCTCTTTACACTTTCCACCCTGAAGGTAAGTTGTTTAAGAAAGATGGTTTTCAGGATGCTTATCAAGCCTAGCACTGAACTAAATTGCAAATATAAGAATACACTTTGACATTTCTTTCTTTTTTAAAGTTTTGGACAAGATTTAAATTCTTTTTCCTTTGAATATCTGAGGTTCCATATGCCATGGAAGATGCGACGCTTACTCAAATTAGTGTTGCATACTAGATCAACATACACAATTCATTGACAAACACCATTTACTTTTTTTCTACAGAAAATGGTAAAATGTTTAAATTGCAGTGAGCAATTTCTGTGTCACTTGTAGCAACAAACGGAATTGCAAATAGTAACAGTAACAGATAATAGCAAAAAACATTTAATGGCATTACATTTCCTCAGATTAAATTAGACATTTTGGTCAATAACATGCCTCTGAGTGTAAAGTGAATTACATATGAAAAGGATATCCTTAGTGCCAATTTATAACTGATACGTTTCATAAAGGATTGAAATTTCGGTAGTACATTCTAGCTGTCTATATGTTACAGAGATAGAGAGAGACAGAAGGTCAAGATGAAAGACTTGAGATTGAAGAAAGGAGAGAGAGAAAGAGGAGAGAGATGAGTAGAAGCAGAACCACATTCAGGAACATTTTCAGCAAGACTGAAGTTAAATAGCCATAATTATCTACAATCACAGTGAGTTAAATATATATGCGGATACAGGGCTGCTCAGAGGTATCCCTTATAAACACTTAGACAAGCCACAAATATGCTATATTCTCTATCCACACACATCACAGGCACAAATATGCATATGTCTGTATTCACACTGCCCTTAACATGCACTCATGACCTGTAACAAAGACACACTCACAACCAACAACCTAAATGATCTGTGGTTAATACTTCAACGCAGAGGCTGTCAGACTCTTCCTACACTCTACTTCCTCTTCCCTAATGAAACCAGACAGAGAGTGATCCAAATACAGAACTAGGACTCTTACAATATTTACTATTGTTCTGTAACAGAAGAATAAGAGGAGTGAAGCCCCAAAATAACCCTTAAAAAGCCTATTATCGTCATTCTGAAATATTTTGAAATTTCCAACACAAATAGACTGAATAACAATTAAAAAATGACTCCATCTATTTCTTGAATGAATGTTAGAATAGTATATTGGTCTGGGACAGTGTTACTTTATAGCCTTTATAATTCTTCCTTAAGAAGATAAGGAATTGAACTTTTATTTTTTAGCGGTGACACCACTGATAATTTTCAGCAGCCACACTAGGGCACTTTGGTTAGGTTGGAACAGTATGGAGAAGCAAATACATGAATTGGTATTCGGCAATGTTTAGTTTAGTAAAAGGACAGTGCTTTTACCTTTGCTGTCCTTCCTGCTGCTCTGATGAACTCTCAATTCATCTGATTTGATGAAATCAATGCTGGCATATGTGTTGATGCTGGAGCTGGTGTTTCCTCCTGCTCCACCCAATCCCCCAGTCAACCCTCCAACTACAGGAGAGAAAAAAGAATGAGGGCCAGAGGGTCCATCCCCACTGGTTTGATTTTCCTTACTGACCAAGTCCAAATCAATGTAGTTCAGGCCTTGCTCAAGGGTTAAGGAAGATGCCTGAGAAGCAGGAAGATTTGCTACTCCAGGGCTGGCACACTGTGGAGAGGGTGGCTGATTGTTTGACCAAAGGTTACTCTCTAATCCTTGCTGTCGTGGTGGACCAGCGTGTGGAGTTTCAGAAAAAGAAGAAGGGGAAGCAGAGGGGGAGAGGGGGTGAGTTGGGGGTGTGATAAACGTCTCTGAGCGATGCCGCCGTCTTGCTGTTGATTCAGCCCTGACTAGACGGGCCCCCTGATCCACGTTTGAAAAAGCCTTGGGTGAGGAGAAATTCATGTTATGCTCCTGCTCCATGGAGGATGGCAGAGGTGTTTGGCCAGCTTTAGGGGACTTGGATGTTGTATCTGCACTCAATCCAAACTTCATCTCAGTATAGTCTGTGAAAGGAGCAGCAGCCACATCTGTAGATGTCATGCCTGTCATGCTGCTCTTCCTGAGTCCTATTTCCAATTCTTGTTCTGTTGGAGGAGCTCTTTTGATCTCCTCTCTGACCTTTGGGGCAGGTTTAAAAGAAGAGAGGGTGGTAAGAGAAGAAGGTGAGCTCCCTAAGTCCATGTTTACATATTCAGACGATAAAGAGATTGAGGTTGAGAGGGGTGCTGAGAAGCTCCGCGGAAGGTTGGCAGATCCACCCTGACATGGCTGTGGTCGATGAAAGGCTCTTTGATGTCCTTGCGCCATAGAGTTCCCTGGCTGAGCCGTATTGATCCTCTTGTTATGTCGGTCACCCTGAAATACAATGCTCACATACTCTCCAGGGCTCTGAGATGAAGTTGGGAGCAAAGTTTCTCTGACTCTCGGCAGCGTATTGGCTTTGGACACATCCACAAAAAAACTGGACGATTTGTCCTTCCTTGATTGTAAATGACCCTGTTTCTGAACACCTGGCACACATCTCTGCTGGTGATGGTGTTGGGATGAAATTTTGGGGTGAGCCCCCCCTACCCTGTGTCCTGCACTCAATCTAGTTGCTCTTCCCACTCCACCAACAGACACAGACAACGACCTGTCCTCAAGGCTTTCACTGCTAGCTGAACTAGAGGAAAAAGAGGATGAGGACAGAGAGAGTTGTCCACCACCACCTGAGCCCACAGGTGTGTCCCCTCCACAATGATAACCACTATGCCCAGCTTTTACTCCTGCTTCACCTCTACCCATACAAACCCTGTCCAGATCATCCTCAAAACGGGTTGAGAGGGTGGTGTGTTTGTATGAACGTGGCAGCGAAAAATAAGAATAAACCATCTTTGGCTGCAGCGGTTGCTGCTCTGGGTGAGATGGAGGAGTACTGCAAGCTGACCTGGCACTTATGGGTGACATGTTCATGTAGTCACTGCCTGTCCGACTTTCCATGCTGCCCCTACTGCCCCAAATGCATCCACTTAGGCCGTGTAAGTCTGGTGAACAGCTGCTGTTTGGAGACATCATCATGTAGCCCTCACTGATGGGTAGGCGGATGTGCTGAGGGGGTGAGACACTACTGTTGGGGGTCATGGCCATGTATTCATCTCCACCCTTTGGCACTACCTCTGAAGCAGAAACAGATAGCGACAATGAAGCAGGAGGAGCTGTAACACCTGGTAGCATAGACATGTATCCATTGTCAATTGAGGAATCTTCTGGCCCCCCTTTAGTACTGACTCCCTTATCTGCTGAGTTTTCCTGCACCAGTGATGTTGCAGCTGAACCCCCTGAGCCTCGGCGAGATGTGAAAGACTCTCTACTTGCACTGCGTGACATCACTGCATAGTCTTCTTCATCCTCTTCTTCCTCCTCCCTGCGGCGTGGGACCAAACGCTCTTGGGTAGAAGTGGGGGGAAGGGAAGCACGCTTGCTGAGCAGCCTGCGCTCAGCCTCACACTCGCGACTAGATGAACGACGAAGAACCCTTCGTCCATGAACACGTTTGTGAGACCCTTCTCTGTGACCCATCAGGATGTAACTGGCTCCACCTTCAACAAGGGCAGCAGGGAGTCCTGTGGCTAGCAGGGAGTGCTCTCCGGGGCTGGAGCCGTACTCGTCTGATGAACCATAATCACTGGGTGATCCTGACATCGACACTCTCTGAGGAATTCGAGCATAGGTGCAGATGGGCACTGTTCCAAAGGCAGCTCCACCCAGCCCACATTCTGACCCATGACCAGAGCTGGATGATAGGCTGGGGGCTGGGGAAGGTGCAGGGTTAGGGGTGTAACGTGCCAGGCTGAGGGTGATCTTTGCTGGAGTGGGTGCTCGTGTTGGTTTAGGCCTCAGGGTTGGGGTAGTTGAGCAGGATGAACCATTGAGACTCGGACTTGTGCTGAGAGCCGTTGCTCTGCCTCCATCCTCTGTGCGAGCCCCAATGCTGGCTGTCCGTGACCTAGAGAATCCATGCCGTGGAGTTGGAGATGTGTTGCTGTTGGAGGCTCCAGGGGTTTCCGTTCTAGCACGTCTGGAAAAGCCAACCTGTGAAGGTGGCAGATTTGGGTGGTGTCGTCTAGAAGGTACACTAATAGGGTTAGAGGCAGTTCCTCCTCCACAGCTCACACCAACAGTCTGGGATTTGCTTCTTTGACGGAACTCTTCGCTCAGAGCCTTCATAGCCTCAAGCAGGGTCTCATGCATGTTCTGTGCCACCACTGAATCCTCTACTTGCATCCAGAATTCTCCAGGACCTGTCATGGCAGAACGACCCACTTCAATGAAAAAGAAGTTCTCTGAGTGGCCACAGCGTCGCACATTCATCAACTGGAGGACCACAGCTGCAACGTCAGAGTTGAGTTTGACAAAGTTGACTGTTTTGTCTGTCAAGCAAAGTCGATAGATTCCAACTAGATTCCTGGCCTGGCCCAAACCTTTAGGCCAGACTTTAACTTGCCAGACCTCTTTAAAGGCAGGGCCAGGGGACGGCAATCCACAGTCTCCTCCACTGCCACACTCATCAGGAGTCTTACCTATAGATATACAAAGAAAAAATAGAAACACAATAAAAAAGAAAGAAATATGCATGTTTAAAGCAACTGTAATGGAAAGTGTGTTTTACCCTATGTTAATCATGTCCATCTAACTATTTAAAGACATAACTCAAATATCAAATGTCTAATTTCAGATAAGAACTGTCACAAAAAAATAAATTTTCCCATAAAGCATACTATTAGTAAAGGAAGCTTTGTTATTAAATCAAATTAATCTTTTGTCTTTTGGTCACATCCTAAAACTTCTGATTGAATTTTATAAGCGGAAAAATGTTGTACATATTTAGAGCAAAATGTTATGATGCTGTGCCTTTTCTAACCCAATGTCACCTTAACCAAACTGTCATGAAAACATTCTATTATTAAATATACATACATGCATGTCATGTTTCAGTTACTTTACCACATAATTTTATTGTTATTAACATATTGTGACTATAACATGCTGATTTCTTTGCATAATGTTACATTTGATTAGTTTATCTGAACAATGTTGCACTAGCAGATTTTTTGTAGCATGCTTGAGAAAATTAAACATCCTCTCTATGCAGCAGCTTGATTCTAACACTACTGCCAAGTGAATCCATTATAGCTTTACTGACGCTAATCAAACCGAGGAAGGTTTATAGAATCGCTTGCTCGGCAACTAATGTCTCCATATCATCACGCTGATGGCCTGCTGTTCAACCCGGTGATCGGTTCATTCAGCGGCGGGGTGGGGGGGATCATATTCTACCAAAACACGAGGGATGGGGCAGGAGGAGACCCGTATTCCAATAAACACGCGCGGCTGCCGCGGCTCCCCTCCCCGGCAGAATCGCTATGACAGAAATGTAGGTTACACGCACAACATGCACAAATGTGTAGAAAAACAAAAACAGTCGTGAGCGCTGCAGCGGCGTCCGCTGCACAATGCGCCACTCTTGCACTACGCACTATAGTAGTTCTGTCTAGTGCTGAGAGCATTTAAATATTAAACATTTTGCATCTCGATTTTCCATAAGCAGACTAATTACTAAATTAATTAAACTAAAACAGATTACTAAATCGTCAATGCAAGAATGTACTGAATGGCTCTACAAAGCATGCACCGTAATTTGGCAATTTTAATACCGCGTGCGTCCACATTTCCAGGTGTGGTGGCTACATTAAACAGACGGGTGGGGTAGAACGTGCATTTGAATCCGAACAGCTCTGCAAATATAGATCCACTGAAGCCAAGGGGGCTCCCATCAACATGCAAGTTGATGGGCAGGTTAGGCAAGTACAACCACCAAGGTCCATGCAGCAGCCTACAGATCTTTCACGAATTAGACTCATGAGAACAAAAATAATTTTCTGGCTCACATTTACATTGTAGATCCAGCATGGCCTGGTACCATTCGTTTTGGACCTCTTCGGTGTCCGCGGCTATGGCAAAGCTCTCCCCGCGGGTATATAGCACTATCATGTGCTTGTTCTTTGAATCTGCCCGTTTGTTGATGTTAAAGCAAGAGTCCAGGTTCACTGCTTTCTTTGGGACCGGTGACTTGCTTCGGAATTTTTTTTCGTTTTCATAATATTCGAGTCTGGCCGGGCCCTGCTCCGAGGCAGCCCGGAGAACGAAAAAGCGCCGGTGCATAGATTTCTGCTTGCGGAGATAACCGCTTTTCCGCACGTCCTCGTAGCTCTGCTGCTCCATCGCCGCCTGGTTCTCCATTGCTGGGCGAGTGGCTTGTTTTTTTATCCTCCAATGTCTGCCTAAAATCTGTGGTATGTTTTACATTCGTTCATGATAGCAGCAGTTCTCTTCTCACTCATCATGCAATCACGCTCCCTCGAGGAGAGCCCAAATAAGCGCTCGAGCTTGTTTTCCTCCTGGTCCAGCTTGTATGGTTGTGTGCACCCAGGCTCCACTGACAGGCGTGCACATGCGGCATGCGACGTCTGCACTAGCATGCAGTTCTGCTGTGTATCATTGCAAGCGTACCAGAATTGTTTACTGTACAGCTCTAGCCCGCACACTCGGATGCCCCCCTCTGCCTGTACGTCTGTGAGACTGGTAAACCCGTTAATGTCAGTTCATGTACACAGTGCGCACCAAACGGAACGGAGACTACGTTGATTTCAGTGATGCCTGGAGATGGATTCTTTAAACGACATAGTTCGGCATCCTCCGGGTTTAATTAACACATTTCGCTTGCCAGATTTTCTATTGCACATTTTCTTTTAATTTCCAATTTGTGAATTTGGATATAGCAATTCGGAATAAAATGACGTCGATTTTTTAAGGATAATCTACACATGATTCTGTTTTTCACGTAGTAGTGCATTTTTTAATTATTAAATGCGGAATCCCCTTCTCTTCGGTCATTGGCAAGTCTCATGCGCTAGTGCATCCCTCATAGCGAGGCGTTTGCGACACCTGTTGGCTGCCTATTGCAATTTTTGTGTCAGTGGCAGTACAATACGGCGAAACTCACAAGCCAGTTTTCACCTACATCAAGAAATTAGACGAATATTAATGCTGTTGCAAAATTCCTATCTGCAGTTTGTGAAAATGCATGCATATAATCTATTTATAACATATACATGAAAGACCATCCGAAAACGGTCGATGGTAGCCTACAAATGAGAGGTGATGCGTATAGACTATATAAGCAATATTCCCCACTGCATGTCCAAGTCGATTTTTGGGCCTCACATTTTCATTGAGCTACTTAGTTGTTCCCGTTGCTTTTTTGGTCTCTTTATTTTCCTGTCCTCTATTACCCCCGCCCCACAAAAAAAAAAAAGTTACAAAAGCTTTTTATTTCATATGCTGATCTTTTTCCACTGTTTTAAATATTGATAATAATAATAATAATAATAATCAATGTCTCTTGAATAGGAAATTAGCATAGCTTATTAGAATGATTTCTGAAAGATCATGTGACACTGAAGACTGGAGTAATAATGTTGAAAATTTAGCTTTGAATACAGGGATAAATTACGTTTTAAAATATATTCAAATATAAAGCAGTTAAATAAACATAATTTACAATATTACTGATTTTGCTGTGTCTTGGATCAAATAAATGCAGGCTTGGTGAGCAGAATAGAATGCTTTAAAAACACAAAACAATCGAGAAATTTTGACTAGTAGGATATCCACAAGGAATCAATAAGGAATCCATTCCTTGTCAGATATTGTTAGTTTTTAGTAAATGTTAGTATGTTCCTCTTCCTTGTCTTATAAAAAGAAAAGAAAAATACATTAAAAATATAGGGCGACTATTGTGTTTCCCGGAGTTATTCAGTCAATTTATATTGCACATTTTACCAGTAATAACGACAGATAATTCTATTTTTTAACATGTATTTCGTTTTTTTTTTTTTTGTTATTGAAGGGTTGAATGGCATCGACTTAAAATAAATACAAATACAGAACAAATAAATACAAATGTTAAGTTGTTTTAACTGCACTCCTTGAAGGGAGCGTTTTGGTTGGCCAACTACTAAATTTTCTCCACTTCAGCGTTCTCCAGTGAACTGTGCGCTTCGTCTCTTCTTAAGACATTAGAATATTGTCCAAAAGTTATTTTAAACGAGAAAGGAAATGGAGGTAAACATCGGCCCTGCAAATCCTGCAGTGATCGCTGACGTCTCGTTCTCGTTTCAAGATGAACTGACCGCGACCCTGCAGAACGCGCTCGGTGTCGCGGTAGAGATCGCAGTCGCGGAGATCACCAGACTCCTGGACAGAGCGCTCAGAGACGTGCAGGGCAAAATTCAAGAGGCTCTGCAGGACAACAGTGCCCTTAAGTTTAGGTTACAAACAGCTGAAACACAACTTTCTAATGTGTGTGGTCGCCTGAATCATCAGCCACGGGGACTCGAAGATTTTAACGTTAGCAATCAGATGGTTACGACCTCCATCGGCTGCACCAGGGTTCAGCGCGGGGGTCCACAGTTAAATACCCTTAGTAGTGTCCGGCAACAGGCCGAGCCTGCTATGGACTCGCAACATGTTTATGAGGTACGTGGACCCAAGGAAACTGATGTATTCCAGCGAGGATCAGTCTGTGGGAACCCTCATGGAGGCGCATGCGCTCTGGCTACGAACTCGCTCGAAGAATCAACACCCTATGAGACAAATGGTAAGGTATTCGAAGACGATTAAAATACGTAGGTTTAAATGGCTTACACCGAATGTCAGTGCTCACGTAATAACACCTGGTATATTTGTGTTTCGTGTTATCTTGTGCATTTATAAACCTTGTCGGTTGTTGTTACCCATAACTTTGGTGCTGCTGCAGTGGTGGTTTCTATATACACTCATATAACAGTGTTAAGGTTTAAAGGTGTTTTTTTAAATGCCGTTTTTACAGAAAAAAATACTATTAAAATTAGTGCTGGAGTAATGCTAGAGAAAAAAAAAATTGACAAGTTACCAAACTTGTATGTTTTTTCCCCGTTTATATGTAATTTTAATGTCAGACATCATACACACACACACACAGAGCTGAGAAGTAACTAATTATATGTAGTGTGGAATACGTAATCAGATTCCAAAAATTATGTAGCTATAATTATAATTAATTACATTTTAAAATGTAATCAGATTAAAGTAAAATTTTTATTGATTGCATGATTTCATATTATCCACTTAATAGCAATAAACTATTCACAATTAATTTAATTAAATAAAAGAAAATTAACATTATTTCTTCTATACATGTAGAATTTGAAATATTTTTGTTAAATAAGTGTTTTATTTTGATTGATATTATTTTATTATGGTTTATTTAAATTTGACATTTTCGTTTCGTGGTACTGTAGATTAGAAAGATTATCCTTCTTAAATCAGTGTGATACAGAGGGGTTAGGCCAAAAGTAATCTAAAACTAATAAAAAAGTTAGGCTACTTAAAATGTGTAAAGTAATGAATTATGTTACTAATTGGAGTTGTTGTCATGTGGTTTGGAATCGGTAATGGAATACATTTGTAAGCTCCCCAGCCCTGAATATATAT
>JAUMHP010000046.1:9535929-9548209 GCA_032361065.1 Enteromius trimaculatus
AGCTAGTCGTGCATTACAGGATTTTAAATGCATGGCGTGGAGAGTTTGTGTGCGAGTGATGTGAGTTGCTTAGTGTGCATCAATTAAAGCAGTATGGAACAGGAATTATATATATATTTTGACATTTTCTATTATTTTGAGAAAATTATACAGGTACCAATATGCCATCTTGTAATAGCTTATTTTTCTAATTTATTTTGGGTAAGTAAAACAAGATTTGCACAGTATTGATGAAGTTTAATGAGACGTTTGCTTTTTTAGACATCAAGAATGAGCGACACAGTGTAACCAAAACTGAGCAGGGAAGTGCTGGAACAGATACAAGTGTGCTAAGTGAGGACTCGACTCTTGAAGTGGCTGTAAAGGTAGAAAAAGAAGGGGAATATGGTGAACCAATCCCTGTAACCCTCACTGTAGTGGAGGAGCCTAACTCAGACAGACTTTCTCTGGCTCAGTCTCAACTGCTGGAAGACTGGAGACCTGAGCCATTGCAGTCAGAGAGCTGCCAAACAAACACGCACTTCCAGTCCACCAACCAATCCCTAGGTAAGTACTGTACAAGTAATATGTCACACTAATGGGGCTGATATCCATTTGCGAAGAGTATAGTATTATTATAGACTGATGAATTAATTTAAGCAAGTATATATGGCATTACACATTACTTTTTTTCCTGTATTTTGCCCTTTCTTCTGCCTCTCGACCTAGATTTCCTGTCATCCTCAAGCTCAGGTCATCAGAGCCACTTCCCAAAGTTCCACAACAACAGTTACAAGGGTCCCGAGCGCCATGCATTTCCCCCCGGCCGAAGATTGTATCGTTGTGGTCTGTGTGAGCGAGACTTTAACCGTAAGCAACATCTCAAGATCCATCAGAGGATCCATACAGGAGAGAGGCCGTACACTTGCTCCATCTGTAGCGCACGCTTCCGTCACGCACTGACACTGAAGCGCCACTCTCGCATCCATACTGGAGAGAAACCTTATGTTTGTGATCAGTGTGGGAAGAAGTTTCGAAATGATGGTGGTTTGAAGTTTCATCAGTGTTCATGACAACAGTTGTATAAATGCGCTGTTTATGGTAGTCATGTGTTGCAGGATGAATTAAATTTAGGGTTATCCCAAGAACTTTTATTAAATGGATGGTTCACTGAAAAATGAAAACTCTGTAAATATTTGTTTGCAGTCATTTTGTTCCAATGACTTTAGTTAATCTTTGACAATTAATATAATCAATAAAAAATTTTAAGGAAATTTGAGTGGTTCCTGTCCCTCTATTAAAAGTTCAGGGTCCACATTTATAATCTTAAAATCATTTCTCCAATATGCATACATGCGATTCATAGAATGAACGTACGAACAGAAATCATGCGTACGCGTGTCTTTCAGATGTGAAATCTATGAATCGCAAATGATCTTGAATTTGCAGGCAATCAACATTTTCATCTCTCTGCCTTGTAACTGACTCCTAATTAATGGCATATTAACATAATAAATATTCCCAATCATCATAAACAGTGAGCAGCAAGAATTTTCAACAACCTGCAACACTCCAACAATAAATAGTGCGTACATCTGCACATTTTTATTTTAAGGTGAACAATCCATTTGAGATTATATTCCTGGATTTATTGATCTGTCCCTGCTTTAGGTAAAAGCATCTGTCAAATCAGTTATACCTTAATGCCTGTCAAAAATATATGTATTTCCCTAAGATTTAAAGTGCCTGGCAATACTGTTAGATTGAATCTCAATATGAAAGAATGAAGTGATGATAAAAATGATTATTTACAAAGTTGGTAAATGTATGATGCCTAGCGATTTATAATCTGTTTGGATTTTTAAAAGTCATGTTCCAGCCTTTAGTCGCCTGTGTTTTTGGTGCTCAGAATTTATCTGAACTTCAGCCCTTTTGTACTTTGATCAGCACAGATCATACCAACCATCAAAATCCTTAAAATGGAGACATTCTCTTATCTCTAACAAACATAAGATTAAACGACAATAAAAACACTACAATAGCAAGGGACATAAATAAAAGGTTAAGTAATATAGAACTGAATAAATTAATAAATTTCTGTATCGCGCCATGAGCAGTTATTTTAAATTATAATATTGCTTATATTTTAGGTATAAAATAATTAAAGTGGCAGAGAGTCATAGTAAAGACAATGTACAATGTCTGTTTTACTAGTAAGATACAAACCATCTAGTGTCAACTTAGTGCCATTTTCTTATGCCGGCTAACCAAAGTCAAACTTAGTCAGGTGTATAGCACATATTCAGAAAAGATGGGGAAAGATGGGATCGTAGATTGAATTAGTTTGTGAAATCTCTCTTGTATAGCAATTTAAAAAATCTTGCATTTGCATTTTAGACAATATTATCCAATGGGAAGAATCTCTGTTTAGGATTGTGGTACCATAAATCTCTGTCTTTCTGCTCTTGGCTTTGTGCAAGTTAGTTTCCAGTAGCTTTCTTTATCCTTACTACAATCACTTTGCAAGCAGATGAAACAAAATCGATGAAAGCATGATGTGCATGTTACAAACTTACATCCTTTTTCATGCATAATCAGATTATGGCACTTTGGACAGGCTCTGAATGTTGGACAACCAAACACTTTGCTCTTTGCATCTGATACCAATTCACAGGTAAGCAGTGTGGAGACCAGGGGGCACAGCTTGTTGGCGCAGGCAGCAGAAGAGCAGGGGTAAAGGCAGGAGCCGCACAGGAGCTGAGTGCTCGGGCATTGAGTGCACTGAAGCAGTTCAGTAGTACTCTTTATACATGCAGGTTTAAGTGTAGAGAAACAAACCGGGCACTTCAGAAAAATTAAAGACATGGGTGAAAATGAATAAAGATATACAACTTCATGACGCCATGTTGAGTTCAGATGCTGTGTTGATTATAATGAAATGCACTGCTTACTTTGTTCGTGGGATCTAGTTTGTTTCCAGGTTCCTGTGTTCCAAAAATGTATGTGGATTGGTTATTCATTACTGAGTGTGTTTGAGAGAGAGGAGATGGCACCTTTACAGACCAGACAGAAGATAAAATTAAGTTAAGTTTAATCTGTCATCACTGCCAGAACTAGAGCTCCATCAGGCATTACTGTCTTTATGCTGAATTTAAACTCCTTTTTACAGATCTTTTGTATTTTGATTGGTGTTTTATGATGCAAACGTGGTTTAAGCTGTATTTAAGATAAGAGTGTTCTCACCTCTGAAGTGTTTTCCTTCTTGCTAAGATCATCAGTCGGATCACACACTTGTAAAATTCCTACAGAAAAATGATTGGCAGTGTTTGGAGCATTATAACAAACGAAATGTGCAATAAGAATGAAGCATTGATTAGTATGTTGCGTCGTACTATTCTCAGGACAAAAATGAAAGTGAAAGTAATTGAAATAAAGTGAAAGTAAATAAGTTTATGAAAAAAAATGTTAATAATTTACTATTCAAATGTATAAATGGTTAATAAACAACAAATACCAAATCCCGCTGTGGTCTGCCCTCTTCCATTCCACCGTATAACCGTCTGTCTCACGCTTCTTGGCTCTTCCTCGATTGTGTTTATATCTCCATTTTTCAGAGTTTTTTTCCTGGTTCTTCTAGTACGTTTCATCGCATCTGTTTGGTATTATTAATATACTAAATACCTGGCCTGTCGATCTGTTGTGTGTGGGAATGAAAGTGCGACAGCATTTGCTTTCAGATGAACCCACAGCTGAGCTCCGGAAAGTCCTGAGGATTCATGACATATAATTCGCCTTTCAGTGATTTGAAATCTTCTGTGTATTTGTGAATTCAAATATACAGTCCATAATAATATCAATTGTAAATATAAATTGTAATGTGGATGTGTAAACTGTCTGCGAGTTCTATAAAAGAAACTATTAATGTTACTGTTTTTCTCTAACTCCGATAAAATATGAAATACTTGACCTTTGTTATAAGTTATGTATAAATAATAGCTGGTCAGAACTTTACTGTAATAAAAATGTATTATGTTCCAGTTCATAAAAAGTACAATATAGGTCTTTCACAAAATCTAAAATCCAATCAAACATGATGTTTGAATGTAAACAGTGAGGTTTTTCACTGTAGTTGTTGATTTTGGATTAACTCCTTTGTTTATATAAGTTTCAGTTAATCTACGAAACAGAGCTAACCGGTCAAACAGGTTTTCTTGCAGAGGGTATTCCTGTACTGAAAATTCAAACATTTTTTTCTGTATGAAAATCTTTACTCACACAATTAAACACTTGAAAACAAGCGGTACATTTTTAAGATTTAAAGCTACTAGCTCAAAGCCACTAGACATTAATTTCCAAAAACATAAAAAGTACAAAACGATAAAAAGCTAATGTAACAAATCATTATTATCAAGCCTGTTTGTGCAGCATTAACAAAAGCCATTATTTTGTAGGCACCCAAAGCTAAACATTTAGCCTGCCACCATGCACACAGTGCGGGGAACCAAAAAAAATGTATTCTCTTATGCACCAGTCCATCGAGCTTCACCCACCCCTGTAAACACGCTGATATATGTGTGGAAGAGACTGTAAATCCGTCTTGAGCTGAAACCCCATTATGTTTGATGGTCCTTATGTGGGGCAGTAAATATTGACCTCTCCTGAATCATGAATAGGATACGTTATGTGTGTGTGTCTGCTATCTCACAAGTTGACTGTATGTGCATGAATATTGTATGCTTGTGTGTTTCTGTCTGTCCAGTTCTGCCTTTTTAGGCTTCACAACATCAGTCAAGACAAGTCTTGCATTCTCCCTAAGGTCTGAACCCAAACTGTCTAATGTGCTTAATGTGTCTTTGATCTCCCTATAGTCCTGACAGCAATACCATTATAGCCAGTCACAACACAAGAAGGCCTCTGATGATACGATTCCATATGATGTGGCATTAACTGTTTGCCAAAAGCAGTTCTCACTCAGTACGTCTGCACATCAGTTTGGTCTCTGTGAAGACAAGACGACACTGTTAATAATGTTGCCGAATGCAGAAAAAAAAACAGTTGTGATCACACATTACTTATAAAGTAACGATAAAAGGGATTTACACATTCTGAAGTTGTTCCAAACCTGTTTGAAATTCATCCTCGTGTAAAACACAAGAGAAGATATTTTGAAATATGGGGTTGATTAAACAGTGTTTGGTCCCTATTGAAAAAAAATACAATGGAAAGGGGACAAAAAAATGTTGTTTTGTGTTCGGCAGAAGGACAAAAATCAAACAGGTTTGAAATAACTACAAAATTAGTAAATGGGTATCTACTATCCCCTTAAATTACACGGTTGTGTATGTCACAAAATGAAGTGAGAGTTTGTGTATAAATAGCTTGTTTATTGAACAGTTAGTAGCACTAGTCACCTTATCTCTATGGCTCCGCTGATGAGCCCTGAACTGCTCGGGGTTTGTAAACATCTGTTGGCAGAATGGGCAGACTGACTCCGGGACGGTTTTCCATGGTACCCGTCCAACTGAATCTGGTGAGTTCAATTGCTCTTCCAGGTGATCTGCCATTGTCCAGTGCTTCTGTCTATCCGTGTGCACCATGTTAATAACCGACGGTCTGTCGTTTCTCACCACTGCTACTCCACTATGAGATCCGGATCCAGATTCTGCTCTTGATCTGCAATCTGATTGCAAAGCAGCATCTAGTTTAGCAGCATGGGACCTTAGAGGTGTGTTACCTTTCTCTAACCGCTGTGGCACCTCTGAGGTGCAATTGTGTTGAGGCCTCTCATCCTTGCCTGAGACTGAGTTGTGTGTGTCTCTTGGGAAAGAAAATGATATAACTCTACTCCTGTCCTCGTTGTTAGGATCTCCTGCCTCATTGCTTATGTTATTCTTCACAGTGCCAGGTTGAGAGGGCCTCTTCTGCAACCCAGAGTCGTCCGGTTTCCCCTCTGCATTAAACCTGACCAGCCCTGCACTCCAGCTTTCTAATGGAGGCACAGACAGCTGCTGAATGCAGTGGTGGAGAGATGGGTAGTCCACGTATTTAAACTTGGGCACCTTTTCCTTTGGACTGGCGGGCCTGTAGTTTGGTGTCTTCACCAGCGAACAGGATCCCAGCCAGCCATTCAGGGGAGGCACAGAAAGCTGTTGGATGCACTGGTGCAGGGAAGGGAAATCCACATACTGGAAACGAGGCACCTTGCGAGGAACATCACAGAGATCGTCTTTTCTCATACGCATTTGTGCGGAGGTCTCAGGGTCACCCTGCTCCTTCCTGACCGCTCTATCCTCTGTGTCACACTCGGCTGAGGCAGAGTGTTTGGTTTTACCACCTCCATCTGGTGGCAGGTGCCTCCTGTCCTCCATCCGTCTGACTGCACAATGTTGCTTTCGTCTTAAGATATAAATATAAAATGAGATATAAAATGAGATGATCTTATGAATATTATTAAGTATTCTAATCAGTTCTGTAAATCAGGATTAGCTCTGATTGTGATTAGTGTTAAATGAATATTCCGGATTTAGCATTTATGGCACAAAAGATGCAGTCACATTAGAAAAATTTGATAGGTCTATTGCCAAAAAAGAAGTCACTTTCAAACCAAGCAGTTTGAAACACTTATCCACTGTTAACTACAGCTTTTCTCTTACTAAACTCCTAATTAATAAAGAAACTAGTTTAGAGACCCTAAAATAAAGTGTTACAGTAGTTTTCTGATGATGGATTTCACCTGCAGAATTTTCCAAAGAGAAGTAAATGTGACCACATGTCAATGACTTAGATTTATCCCTAATTTTCTTATAAACAAAATAACTAAAATGGATTTAATGACTAGGCACTTACAATCAAAGTAAATGGGCTGGTTTTAAGCAGAAATGTGAAGGTTATAATTTTATTAAAGCACTTTTCCACAATTCTTGTGGTAAAACAGTGTTTTACAGTTGCTTTAGGGCTTATGATTTATGTAATGTACTAGTAACAGCAATGTTGTAAAACTGGTTACAATTGTACAAGATTAGTAATTCTGTGTATTTATGCTTTGTGGTTGTACTACTGAAACGGGGAATTTGAATATTTCACAGATTGACCCCATTAATCTGGGGAAAAACGGAAACACCAAATTTTATTTTTATATTCATATTATTACTATTTTGTGGTAATAAACATTATTGCACAAGTGCCGTTGATTGAGCTTAATCTACTAAATACAAAATAAATTCTCTTCTGAAGAATATTTGTTCATGCAAATCAGCAAGATTTAACATGACTTTTCTTTTGTGATAAATGACCCAGTTATGGTTCAACAAAACTGTTATTCAGTCTCTAGTAATTCTGGGACAACAAATAATTACAGATGTGGGTTGATTCTTATTACATACAAAAAGGCATTCATTAGGCACTCATGCCTTGATATATGAAGCAAGATTTTACATGCATACTGGGACCAGACCCTTTAAAAGAATACAACTCACCCTCACTGCTCTCCTTGAGGGGTATGGATTTCACACTGTGTGGGTGGGTGGATCACTGGGTGGGTTTGCTCTCCACAGGCCAGGCTGGGAAAATGATAATAACAACTAGATTTAAAAAAAAAAAAACTCAAGAGATGGCAGGAGATGTGTACACATAAATGTGTGAGCACTAGACAAAGTGTTTATGTGTGTGTTTGTGAGGGGAGAGATGGTCTGAGTTGCTCCTGTAGCCCTGTGCCATGTGTATAAATAGCTCTGCAGGTATGGAGTAAAGGAGAAAAGTAGGTCAGCTTCAGACTGATCGCCTTCTCCAGGGGGCCCAAAACAAAATATCTGTCACACACGCACACACAACACTACAATCATCTCTTTCTGCATTCACTGTGGTCAAAACCAAGAACACCCAATACTGCCACACAAAAGCGTAGGAGCAGCCCACCCCACCCTGACTTCAGATCACAACACACACCTACTGAAATTGACACTGGTTCACTCCCCATGTGGAATCAACAGGTGAAGAGATGTGGTTTACCATCTGGTCAGCCCACAGGCTATACATCCCCCCCACCCCCCCATCTAGCACCAGTATCTCACAACCACACCCCAAGCATTATCTATGCTATACAGTAAAAAGAAACATTGTTTTTATATTTCAAGAAAATATTAAGGTCCCAGTTAAGCCTGTGCTGAGTTAATAAGCTCACAATGCTTAGCTGTGATATAAATATTTTCTTTTCATTTTTTTTAAAGCTGTGGTCAGTAGAGAGACTGAGATGCTGATTATAGGTTTCAGACAAAAATATGTGTATAAAATAATGTTACATATATATATATATATACATATATATATTTCAAAATAATTTAAAAAGAACTGTTTTACTGAATTACTGTAGAGTATGTGTCAAAACAGTAACTAGTCATGACATGCAGATACTTACAATACAAACTTCTGATACCTTGATGCTATTTTAAATAGCTAATTGGATAAACGTAACATTTCTTTCTTCTTTTTCATATTTCTAAAAGCCCCCGAACATTGCCTGGCACAGAGAGAAAAACACACACTGTAGAACTGCCCTGGAACCGTGCCGGGCGTGGGGGATAATAACCGTGCTCCACATTTACACTCGCTGTGTTGTTCATGAGGAACTGGGTCACGCGCCGTGGCCTACATTTTTAAGGTTTGTTGTCTTCGTTTTTTCCCCTCCCCACATTTATTTGGGCTGGCCCCGCCCTCGTTGCCTGAGCAGTGCAACGGGGGTTGGGGAAGAGCGGCGGTTCGCACAGTTTGAAGCTGAAAGCCCAAGCGCTGCCAAGCAGTTAGATGTGCCCTCGCAACATGTAGACAAACAGAGCATTCACACGCGCGTGACAGCAGAACAGTGCGCGAGCCAACTAGAAATGTGCGCGTGCGAGCTGACGCGCCTGTCTATAAACATATTAATCTGACGTCTTATTAAGCCACGTATCACCCCCCGCCAAATATTACACCTGTCACGGACAGCACAATAGAAAATAAGCTCATTCAGACAACTGTTGTTACAATCCTGCATTTGGTCTTACGAGATGACGACAGTAATTCAGGTATGAACAAATATCAGGTTTGATTAAATATTTCAAAGTATCGGATATAATTTACACATTTCATGTTTCAGAGGTTTACCTTATGTTACCGTAGTAGTCCGTGGAGGTCCGTGAAGTGCATGTCAAGTGAGTTCTCCGTCGATTTAGTCAGAATTGTCTCTAATTTCAAAGAAGAAGAGCTGTATCATATAAAACACTATTTAAAATAAAACATAAGGAAATTATTGCTTTCTGGTTGGCTTTCTTGAAGGACCATATAAACTTCTTCAGTTTAAAAACAGTGACCAGGAGGGCACGATATTATTTATCCTTTCTAAGTATCAGCTGCACTTTACCAGAAACAGTTGCTTAATGTGTAAAATGTGGTTTGGCTCTAGGAGCCGCTATTCAGATTCTGATGGAGGGAGACGAAAGCCAATCATAGTTTGGTCACGCTTCATGACACACCCATAGGCTCCGCCCCACTCGCGTATCTTTGTCCAATCAACTTGCTGTTTTTGATAAGTGGGCGGAGCTACCATGTCCTAGTTCTAGGCGAATTATAATTCAGCTCAGACTCCGTTTACTCGAGTCACCCGAGCGCGAGTTGACACCCAATCCTCCGCGCGTCTTTATCAATCAGTCGTATTAGCCCTGACATATGCACGCAAAAACGGAGATGTCTTTCTTTTAAAATCACACGAATATGCAACTCGTATAAATGTTTAAAATATTAACAATCCATCTTGTCAGAATTAACACTGAATCTTTTGTCTCCTGACATTATTTTGCCCCACATTACCTGTAACTCTTGCTCAGTGTAGGAGAAACATCCATGTTTGTACTTTATATTTGTGCTATTTGTGCTAGAAGAGTGCTTCGTGTTGACATGAAACTGTCAAAAACAAAACAGGCTATATCATGACTGAGGAAATCCTATGACCGTCTTGATGTTGATAAAAAATATTTTCAGTTCCAACATTGGAGCACTTCAGCTCCTTGTGTAATTTAAACATCACATATCTAGGAAGGGTGCTCTGTGTTTATAGTGCTTATATAGAGCTAAATAAGCACATGTATGTACTAAACACTAAGAAAGAATCTACACACTCACTAAAGCCAGCTTTTATTTACACAAAATACAGACAACAAGATAAAATGGTGAGATTGCAATTGAAATTCAGCTACATCCTGCTATGACTGTAGCTCTCTAGATTGTGGTTTAGGTATCAGGTGACAGAAACGTCATCCTGGACAGCCACAGGCGCCAGAACCCTCCTATCATAATGACGATATCCAGACCACACGTTTAAAATTCCCTCCGTCTTGAAGCATAATACCCCATTTTAGGGGGCACATACATTTATTGAGTGTTTGAGCAGGCAAAGTAGTGCTGAGGATAAATCTCATGTTTTCTCTTTGGTAATAGACTGCATGTCAGGACTCTGAAGCAGGGTTTGACCTCAGAATATTATGCATGGAATGTGCTGAATATCAGGATCGGTGCCATGCTATTATAAACATGACAGTTTGAGTCTCTACTCACGAGTTTCCTTTTTAATGTATCTCTTTTTCTCAGCTCAAAGAGAACAGTGGAGCTAATGAGACCAAATAATTGCCTGCCATATATATCCTTGAACTTGAAAGGTGTTTGCTTGGCTGTAAAACCTGGACTGAATGCTTTTCACTTTCTAGAAAAGGCCAAACAGTGCCGCGTGAAATTACACTGAATGCAAGCATTTTCGAAATGAAAATGTGAAGAATGTGAAGACATTCTTTTTTTTAACTATCACCTAGTTTCCTAGCAAATAAAATCAACACGGTATTTTAAATAATTTCAATACATGGATATTATTGGTGTTATTTCCACTGAATCATTACTAAATTGTCAGGTGCAGTTATAAACAAGATCCATCCGTTTGTTGTTTTTGCTTGTTTTTGTTTTAGAAACAATAAAATAAAGACAAAAAATCTCTTTACAGCAGTGTACTAACTGGAACGATCACATAACTGCAGAGATGTGTGCTGCTGTTCTCATTTTCTTATCTTGATGAACTGTTTTCTCAGCAGTGTCTTTAATTTGGTATTGGATGAACTGCAGTATAAACTCTCTACAGTTTTAAAAAGTCCTCTGTGACCATCCAAAGCAGCTGGTACATGCCATCTTGATGGTTTTGATGGACTGGCATTTAGAGTTCAAGTGTTTTTGCTTCTTGTCAGATGTCCTAGTGAGCGTTTCCACTCTTTTTAGGATTGAATGAAGTAGAAAAGGGTACTTGAGGGGGTGAACACCTCAGTCCACTCCTTTCATCCCCTTGCCCCACTTTCTCCTAAATTTGATAGGCTGGTGCAGAAACATGAGCATCACAACCTATTGGAAGGCACAGAAACAAAACAGCATGAGTACAGAAGTTTAACAACCTTATGTTGCATGGCTTATAGGGATTTTTATTTACACAAAAATGAATAAATCAATTCTGTCATCATTTCAGACAGATTTTTTTTCCAAGCCTGTATTATTTTCCTTCTTCTGTAGAACCAACATGTTCAAGCAACACTGGACATCACTGACTTTTCAAAATATATTTTTTTATGTCTCACTGAAGGGAAAAATTGATATGAGTAAATAATTGTTTATTTTTGGGTGAAATATTTTTACATAAGTTGATATGTACGATATGTAGAGTGCAACAACATACATTAACGAACCTCTGTGAACTGAACATCTTTGTTCTCTGATTTATTCAAAATAAATTTACATTGAAACCAAACAAAGAAGTAAAATATGACTAAAAACAAGCATCTTTACCTCAATTCCCCATCTTCTTCTGTCGATCCAGGAATTTCTGTCGCCTGTCAATCGGAATCTCATCCAAGCTGATACCGTGGTTGCTCGCCCTTTGTGGTAACATAATTACAGTTATTACCCTCCTACATTATAGACATCATCCTAAAATATACATACATATAGAACTGGTTTCTTTCTTACCCAGGAGTAAGGTCTGGGGGTATAGGTAGTGCCTTGTTGAATCCATCTCTTCCAACCAACCAGAATGTTTCCTCTACACCTTTACCCTGTTAGAGAATTAAAGGAGCTCATCTGACAGGTTTCAGGATATTCAAGGCATTTAGTGTCATGTGTGATCCCAGAAAGTTTCTTGGCAAATGCTAAAACATAACCTTTCTTGAAACATTTTCCCTTTCACACTATTTTGATTAAATTGTTTACTATAAAGGCAAAAATAAATAAATACATATATATA